>JAUNZM010000689.1:0-19271 GCA_033459285.1 Clamator glandarius | reverse complement strand
GTCTGGGGGCTTTTAGAAGGGTCCTGGGGGGCTCAAGAAGTGTCTGGGGGCTTTCAGAAGGGTCCTGGGGGGCTCTAGAATGGTCTAGGTGCTTTTAGAATGGTCCTGGGGTGCTCTAGAAGGGTCTGGTGGCTTTAGAGAATGGTCCCGGGGGGTCTAGAAGAGTCTGGGGGCTTTTAGAAGGGTCCTGGGGGTCTCTAGAAGGGTCTGGGGTCTTTTAGAAGGGTCCTGGTGCGCTCTAGAAGGGTCTGGGGGCTTTTTGAATGGTCCTGGAGGCTTCTAGGAGGGTCTGGGGTCTTTTAGAAGGGTCCTGGGGAGATCTAGAAGAGTCTGGGTGCTTTTAGAAGGGTCCTGGGGGGCTCTAGAAGGGTCTGGGGGCTTTCACAAGGGTCCTGGGGAACTCTAGAAGGGTCTGGGGGCTTTTAGAGGGGTCCTGGGGGGCTCTAGAAGGGTCTGGTGGCCTTTAGATGAGACCTGGTGGGCTCTAGAAGGGTCTGTGCGCTTTGAGAAAGGTCCTGGGGGGCTCTAGAAGGATATGGGGGCTTTTAGAAGGGTGCTGGGTGGCCATAGAATGGTCTGGGGGCTTTTAGAAGGGTCCTGGGGGGCTCAAGAAGGGTCTGGGGGCTTTCAGAAGGGTCCTGGGGGGCTCTAGAAGAGTCTGGGGGTTTTTAAAAGGGTCCTGGGGGGCTCTAGAATGGTCTGGGGGCTTTTAGAAGGGTCCTGGGGGGCTCTAGAAGGGTCTGTGTGCTATCAGAAGGGTCCTGGGGGGCTCTAGAAGTGTCTGGGGGCTTTTAGAATGGTCCTGGGGTTCTCTAGAAGGGTCTGGGGGCTTTTAGAAGGGTCCTGGGAGGATCTAGAAGGGTCTGGGGGCTTTTAGAAGGGTCCTGGGGGGGTTCTAGAAGGGTCTGGGGGCTTTTAGAAGGGTCCTGGGAGGCTCTAGAAGGATCTGGGGGCTTTTAGAAGGGTACTGGGGGGCTCTAGAAGGGTCTGGGGTCTTTTAGAAGGGTCCTGGGGGGCTCTAGAAGTGTCTGGGGGCTTTTAGAAGGTTCCTGGGAGGCTCTAGAAGGGTCTGGGGGCTTTTAGAAGGGTCCTGGGAGGCTCTAGAAGGGTCTGGGTGCTTTTAGATGGGACCTGGGGGGCTCTAGAAGGGTCTGTGGGCTTTGAGAAAGGTCCTGGGGGGCTCTAGAAGAGTCTGGGGGCTTTTTGAAGGGTCCTGGGGGGCTCTAGAAGGGTCTGGGGGCTTTCACAAGGGTCCTGGGGGGCTCTAGAATGGTCTGGGTGCTTTTAGAAGGGTCCTGGGGGGCTCTAGAAGGGTCTGGGGGCTTTTAGAAGGGTCCTGGGGGCCTCTAGAAGGGTCTGGGTGCTTTTAGATGGGACCTGGGGGGCTCTAGAATGGTCTGTGGGCTTTTAGAAGGGTCCTGGGGGGCTCTAGCAGGATCTGGGGGCTTTTAGAAGGTTGCTGGGTTGCTCTAGAAGGGTCTGGGGGATTTTAGAAGGGTCCTGGGGGCTCTAGAAGGGTCTGGGGGCTTTTAGAAGGGCCCTGGTGGCCTCTAGAATGGTCTGGGTGCTTTTAGAAGGGTGCTGGGGGGCTCTAGAAGGGTCTGGGGGCTTTTAGAAGGGTCCTGGGGGGGTTCTAGAAGGGTCTGGGTGCTTTTTGAAGGGTCCTGGGGGGCTCTAGAAGGGTCTGGGGGCTTTTAGAAGGGTCCTGGAGGGCTCTAGAAGTGTCTGGGGGCTTTTAGAATGGTCCTGGGAGGCTCTAGAAGGGTCTGGGGGCATTTTAGAAGGGTCCTGAGAGGCTCTAGAAGCGTCTGGGGGCTTTTAGAAGGGTGCTGGGGGGATCTAGAAGGGTCTGGGGTCTTTTAGAAGGGTCCTGGGGACCTCTAGAAGGGTCTGGGTTCTTTGAGAAAGGTCCTGGGGTACTATAGAAAGGTCTGGGGGCTTTTAGAAGGGTCCTGGGAGGCTCTAGAAGGGTCCTGGGGCCTTTAGAAGGGTCCTGGGCGGCTCTAGAAGGGTCTGGGAGCTTTTAGAAGGGTCCTGGGGGGCTCTAGAAGGGTCTGGGTGCTTTCAGAAGGGTACTGGAGGGCTCTAAAAGGATCTGGGGGCTTTTAGAAGGGTCCTGGGGGGATCTAGATGGGTCTGGGGGCTTTTAGAATGGTCCTGGGGGTCTCTAGAAGGGTCTGGGGGCTTTTAGAAGGGTCCTGGGATGCTCTAGAAGGGTCTGGGGGCTTTTAGAAGGGTCCTGGGGGCTTTTAGAAGGGTCTGGGGGCTTTTAGAAGGGTCCTGGGAGGCTCTAGAAGTGTCTGTGTGCTTTGAGAAAGGTCCTGGGGGGCTCTAGGAGGGTCTGGGGTCTTTTTGAAGGGTCCTGGGGGGCTCTAGAAGGGTCTGGGGGCTTTTAGATGGGACCTGGGGGGCTCTAGAAGGGTCTGTGGGCTTTGATAAAGGTCCTGGGGGGCTCTAGAAGGGTCTGGGGGCTTTTAGAAGGGTCCTGGGGGGCTCTAGCAGGATCTGGGGGCTTTTAGAAGGGTCCTGTTAGGCTCTAGAAGGGTCTGGGGGCTTTTAGAAGGGTCCTGGGTGGCTCTAGAAGGGTCTGGGGTCTTTTAGAAGGTCCCTGGTGGTCTCTAGAAGGGTCTGGGTGCTTTTAGAAGGGTGCTGGGTGGCTCTAGAAGGGTCTAGGGGCTTTTAGAAGGGTCCTGGGGGGCTCTACAAGGGTCTGGGTGCTTTTAGAAGGGTCCTGGGTGCCTCTAGAAGGGTCTGGGGGCTTTTAGAAGGGTCCTGGACTCTTCTAGGAGGGTCTGGGGGCTTTTAGAAGGGTCCTGGGAGGCTCTAGAATGGTCTGGGGGCTTTTAGAAGGGTCCTGAGAGGCTCTAGAAGCGTCTGGGGGCTTTTAGAAGGGTGCTGGGTGGATCTAGAAGGGTCTGGGGTCTTTTAGAAGGGTCCTGGGGACCTCTAGAAGGGTCTGGGTTCTTTGACAATGGTCCTGGGGGACTCTAGAAAGGTCTGGGGGCTTTTAGAAGGGTCCTGGGAGGCTCTAGAAGGGTCTGGGGGCCTTTAGAAGGGTCCTGGGGGGCTCTAGAAGGGTCTGGGAGCTTTTAGAAGGGTCCTGGGGGGCTCTAGAAGGGTCTGCGTGCTTTCAGAAGGGTACTGGGGGGCTCTAGAAGGATCTGGGGGCTTTTAGAAGGGTCCTGGTGGGCTCTAGAAGGGTCTGGGTTCTTTGAGAAAGATCCTGGGGGACTCTAGAAAGGTCTGGGGGCTTTTAGAAGGGTCCTTTTAGGCTCTAGAAGGGTCTGGGGACTTTTAGAAGGGTCCTGGGAGGCTCTAGAAGGGTCTGGGTGCTTTTAGAAGGGTCCTGGGGGCCTCTAGAAGGGTCTGAGGGCTTTCATAAGGGTCCTGGGGGGCTCTAGAAGGGTCTGGGGGCTTTTAGAAGGGTCCTGGGGGGCTCTAGAAGAGTCTGGGGGCTTTTAGATGGGACCTGGGGGGCTCTAGAAGGGTCTGTGGGCTTTGAGAAAGGTAATGGGGGGCTCTAGAAGGGTCTGGGGGCTTTTAGAAGGGTCCTGGGGGGCTCTAGAAGGGTCTGGGGGCTTTTAGAAGGGTCCTGGGGGCTCTAGAAGGGTCTGGGGGCTTTTAGAAGGGTGCTGGGGGGCTCTAGAAGGGTCTGGGGTCTTTTAGAAGGGTCCTGGGGGCTCTAGAAGGGTCTGGGGGCTTTTAGAAGGGCCCTGGTGATCTCTAGAAGGGTCTGGGTGCTTTTAGAAGGGTGCTGGGGGGCTCTAGAAGGGTCTGGGGGCTTTTAGAAGGGTGCTGATGGGCTCTAGAAGGGTCTGGGTGCTTTCAGAAGGGTCCTGGGGGGCTCAAGAAGGGTCTGGGGGCTTTTAGAAGGGTCCTGGAGGGCTCTAGAAGTGTCTGGGGGCTTTTAGAATGGTCCTGGGAGGCTCTAGAAGGGTCTGGGGGCTTTTAGAAGGGTCCTGGGAGGCTCTAGAAGGGTCTGGGGGTTTTGGAAGGGTGCTGGGGGGCTCTAGAAGGGTCTGGGGTCTTTTAGAAGGGTCCTGGGGGGCTCTAGAAGGGTCTGGGGTCTTTTAGAAGGGTCCTGGGAACTTCTAGAAGGGTCTGGGTGCTTTTAGATGGGACCTGGGGGGCTCTAGAAGGGTCTGTGGGCTTTGAGAAAGGTCCTGGGAGGCTCTAGAAGGGTCTGGGGGCTTTTAGAATGGTCCTGGGGGGCTCTAGAAGGATCTGGGGTCTTTTACAAGGGTCCTGGGGGCCTCTAGAAGGGTCTGAGGGCTTTCTCAAGGGTCCTGGGGGGCTCTAGAAGGGTCTGGGGACTTTTAGAATTGTCCTGGGGGGCTCTAGAAGGGTGTGGGTGCTTTTAGATGGGTCCTGGGGGGGTTCTAGAAGGGTCTGGGGGCTTTTAGAATCGTCCTGGGGGACTCTAGAAGGATCTGGGGGCTTTTAGAAGGGTCTTGGGGGGCTCTAGAAGGGTGTGGTTTCTTTTAGAAGGGTCCTGGGGGGCTCTAGAAGTGTCTGGGGGCTTTTAGAATGGTACTGGGAGTCTCTAGAAGGGTCTGGGGGCTTTTAGAAGGGTCCTGGGAGGCTCTAGAAGGGTCTGGGGGCTTTTAGAAGGGTCCTGGGAGGCTCTAGAAGGGTCTGGGTGCATTTAGATGGGACCTGGGGGGCTCTAGAAGGGTCTGTGGGCTTTGAGAAAGGTCCTGGGGGGCTCTAGAAGGGTCTGGGGGCTTTTTGAAGGGTCCAGGGGGGCTCTAGAAGGTTCTGGGGGCTTTCACAAGGGTCCTGGGGGGCTCTAGAATGGTCTGGGGACTTTTAGAAGGGTCCTGGGGGGCTCTAGAAGGGTCTAGGTGCTTTTAGAAGGGTCCTGGGAACTTCTAGAAGGGTCTGGGGGCTTTTAGATGGGACCTGGGGGGCTCTAGAAGGGTCTGTGGGCTTTGAGAAAGGTCCTGGGGGGCTCTAGAAGGGCCTGGGGGCTTTTAGAAGGGTCCGCGGGGGCTCTAGAAGTGTCTGGGGGCTTTTAGAATGGTCCTGGGAGGCTCTAGAAGGGTCTGGGGTCTTTTAGAATGGTCCTGGGAGGCTCTAGAAGGGTCTGGGGGCTTTTAGAAGGGTCCTGGGGGGCTCTAGAAGGGTCTGGGGGCTTTCACAAGGGTCCTGGGAGGCTCTAGAAGGATCGGGGGCTTTTAGAAGGTTCGTGGGGGCATCTAGAAGGGTCTGGGGGCTTTGAGAAAGGTCCTGGGGGACTCTAGAAGGGTCTGGTGGCTTTTAGAAGGGTCCTGGGAGGCTCTAGACGGGTCTAGGGGCTTTTAGAAGGTTCGTTGGGGCATCTAGAAGGGTCTGGGTGCTTTTAGAAGAGTCCTGGGAGCCTCTAGAAGGGTCTGGGGGCTTTTAGAAGGGTCCTGGGGGGCTCTAGAAGGGTCTGGTTGCTTTTAGAAGGGTGCTGGGGGGCTCTAGAAGGGTCTGGGGGCTTTTAGAAGGGTCCTGGGGGGCTCCAGAATGGTCTGGGGACTTTTAGATGGGTCCTGGGTGGCTCTAGAGGGTCTGGGGTCTTTTTGAAGGGTCCTGGGGGCCTCTGGAAGGGTCTGGGGGCTTTTAGAAGGGTCCTGGGGGCCTCTAGAAGGGTCTGGGGACATTCAGAAATGTCCTAGGGGGCTCTAGAAGGGTCTAGGTCCTTTTAGAAGGGTCCTGGGGGGCTCTAGAATGGTCTGGGGGCTTTTAGAAGGGTCCTTTGGGGCTCTAGAAAGGTCTGGGGGCTTTCAGAAGGGTCCTGGAGGGCTCTAGAAGGGTCTGGGGGTTTCAGAAGGGTCCTGGGGGGCTCTAGAAGAGTCTGGGGGCTTTTAGAAGGGTAATTGAGGGCTCTAGAAGGGTCTCGGGGCTTTTAGAAGGGTCCTGGGGGCCTCTAGAAGGGTCTGGGGACATCCAGAAATGTCGTAGGGGGCTCCAGAAGGGTCTGTGGGCTTTTAGAAGGGTCCTGGGGGGGTTCTAGAAGGGTCTGGGGGCTTTTGGAAGGGTCCTGGGAGGCTCTAGAAGGATCTGGGGGCTTTTAGAAGGGTCTTGGGGGGCTCTAGAAGGGTCTGGGGTCTTTTAGAAGGGTCCTGGGGGGCTCTAGAAGGATCTGGGGGCTTTTAGAATAGTCCTGGGATTCTCTAGAAGGGTCTGGGGACTTTTAGAAGGGTCCTGGGAGGCTCTAGAAGGGTCTGGGGGCTTTTAGAAGGGTCCTGGGAGGCTCTAGAAGGGTCTGGTGGCTTTTAGAAGGGTCCTGGGGGGGTTCTAGAAGGGTTTGGGGGCTTTTAGAAGGGTCCTGGGAGGCTCTAGAAGGGTCTGGGGGCTTTTAGAAGGGTCCTGGGAGGCTCTAGAAGGGTCTGGGGTCTTTTAGAATGGTCCTGGGAGGCTCTAGAAGGGTCTGGGGGCTTTTAGATGGGACCTGGGGGGCTCTAGAAGGGTCTGTGGGCTTTGAGAAAGGTACTGGGGGGCTCTAGGAGGGTCTGGGGGCTTTTTGAAGGGTCCGGGGGGGCTCTAGAAGGGTCTGGGGGCTATCACAAGGGTCCTGGGGGCTCTAGAATGGTCTGGGGGCTTTTAGAATGGTCCTGGGGGGCTCTAGAAGGGTCTGGGGGCTTTTAGAAGGGTCCTGGGGGCCTCTAGAAGGGTCTGGGTGCTTTTAGATGGGACCTGGGAGGCTCTAGAAGGGTCTGTGGGCTTTGAGAAAGGTCCTGGGGGGCTCTAGAAGGGTCTGGGGGCTTTTAGAAGGGTCCTGGGGGGCTCTAGAAGGGTCTGGGGGCTTTTAGAAGGGTGCTGGGTGGCTCTAGAAGGGTCTGGGGGCTTTTAGAAGGGTCCTGGGGGCTCTAGAAGGGTCTGGGGGCTTTTAGAAGGGCCCTGGTGGTCTCTAGAAGGGTCTGGGGGCTTTTAGAAGGGTGCTGGGGGCTCTAGAAAGGTCTGGGGGCTTTTAGAAGGGTCCTGGGGGGCTCTACAAGGGTCTGGGTGCTTTCAGAAGGGTCCTGGGGGCTCTAGAAGGGTCTGGGGTCTTTTAGAAGGGTCCTGGGGGGCTCTAGAATTGTCTGGGGGGTTTTAGAATGGTCCTGGGAGGCTCTAGAAGGGTCTGGGAGCTTTTAGAAGGGTCCTGGGAGGCTCTAGAAGCGTCTGGGGGCTTTTAGAAGGGTCTTGGGGGGCTCTAGAAGGGTCTGGGGTCTTTTAGAAGGGTCCTGGGGTCCTCTAGAAGGGTCTGAGGGCTTTCACAAGGGTCCTGGGGGGCTCTAGAAGGGTCTGGGTGCTTTTAGAAGGGTCCTGGGAGGCTCTAGAAGGGTCTGGGTGCTTTTAGAAGGGTCCTAGGGGGCTCTAGAAGGATCTGGGTGCTTTTAGAAGGGTCCTGGGGGGCTCTAGAAGTGTCTGGGGGCTTTTAGAATGGTCCTGGGAGGCTCTAGAAGGGTCTGGGGGCTTTTAGAAGGGTCCTGGGGGGCTCTAGAAGTGTCTGGGGGCTTTTAGAAGGGTCCTGGGAGGCTCTAGAAGGGTCTGGGGGCTTTTAGAAGGGTCCTGGGAGGCTCTACAAGGGTCTGGGGGCTTTTAGAAGGGTCCTGGGGGGCTCTAGAAGGGTCTGGGGGCTTTTAGAAGGGTCCTGGGGGGCTCTAGAGGGGTCTGGGGGCTTTTAGAAGGGTCCTGGGGGGCTCTAGAAGGGTCTGGGCGATTTCAGAAGGGTCCTGGGCGTCACTAGAAGGGTCTGAGGGCTTTTAGAATGGTCCTGGGGGGCTCTAGAAGGGTCTCGGGTCTTTCAGAAGGGTCCTGGGGACCTCTAGAAGGGTCTGGGAGCTTTGAGAAAGGTCCTGGGGGAATCTAGAATGGTCTGGGGGCTTTTAGAAGGGTCCTGGGAGGCTCTAGAAGGATCTGGGGGCTTTTAGAAGGTTCCTGGGGGCATCTAGAAGGGTCTGGGGGCTTTTTGAAGAGTCCTGGGGGCCTCTAGAAGGGTCTGGGGGCTTTTAGAAGGCTGCTGGGGGCCTCTAGAAGGGTCTGGGGGCTTTTAGAAGGGTCTTGGGGGGCTCTAGAAGGGTCTGGGGTCTTTTAGAAAGGTCCTGGGGGGCTCCAGAAGGGTCTGGGGACTTTTAGAAGGGTCCTGGGTGGCTCTTGAGGGTCTGGGGTCTTTTTGAAGGGTCCTGGGGGCCTCTAGAAGGGTCTGGGGACATTCAGAAGAGTCCTAGGGGGCTCTAGAAGGGTCTAGGTGCTTTTAGAAGGGTCCTGGGGGGCTCTAGAAGGGTCTGGGGGCTTTTAGAAGGGTCCTAGGGGGCTCTAGAAGGATCTGGGTGCTTTTAGAAGGGTCCTGGGGGGCTCTAGAAGTGTCTGGGGGCTTTTAGAATGGTCCTGGGAGGCTCTAGAAGGGTCTGGGGGCTTTTAGAAGGGTCCTGGGGGGCTCTAGAAGTGTCTGGGGGCTTTTAGAAGGGTCCTGGGAGGCTCTAGAAGGGTCTTGGGGCTTTTAGAAGGGTCCTGGGAGGCTCTACAAAGGTCTGGGGGCTTTTAAAAGGGTCCTGGGGGGCTCTAGAAGGGTCTGGGGGCTTTTAGAAGGGTCCTGGGGGGCTCTAGAGGGGTCTGGGGGCTTTTAGAAGGGTCCTGGGGGGCTCTAGAAGGGTCTGGGCGATTTCAGAAGGGTCCTGGGCGTCACTAGAAGGGTCTGAGGGCTTTTAGAATGGTCCTGGGGGGCTCTAGAAGGGTCTGGGGTCTTTCAGAAGGGTCCTGGGGACCTCTAGAAGGGTCTGGGAGCTTTGAGAAAGGTCCTGGGGGAATCTAGAATGGTCTGGGGGCTTTTAGAAGGGTCCTGGGAGGCTCTAGAAGGATCTGGGGGCTTTTAGAAGGTTCCTGGGGGCATCTAGAAGGGTCTGGGGGCTTTTTGAAGAGTCCTGGGGGCCTCTAGAAGGGTCTGGGGGCTTTTAGAATGGTCCTGGGAGGCTATAGAAGGGTCTGGGGGCTTTTAGAAGGGCCCTGGGAGGCTCTAGAAGGGTCTGGGTGCTTTTAGAAGGGTCCTGGGGGGCTCTAGAAGGGTCTGGGGGCTTTTAGAAGGGTCCTGGGGGGCTCTAGAGAAGCCTGGGGGCTTTTAGAAGGGTCCTGGGGGGCTCTAGAAGGGTCTGGGGGCTTTCAGAAGGGTCCTGGGCGTCACTAGAAGGGTCTGAGGGCTTTTAGAATGGTCCTGGGGGGCTCTAGAAGGGTCTGGGGTCTTTTAGAAGGGTCCTGGGGACCTCTAGAAGGGTCTGGGGGCTTTGAGAAAGGTCCTGGGAGGCTCTAGAAGGATCTGGGGGCTTTTAGAAGGTTCCTGGGGCCATCTAGAAGGGTCTGGGGGCTTTTTGAAGAGTCCTGGGGGCCTCTAGAAGGGTCTTGGGGCTTTTAGAAGGCTGCTGGGGGCCTCTAGAAGGGTCTCTGGGCTTTTAGAAGGGTCTTGGGGGGCTCTAGAAGGGTCTGGGGTCTTTTAGAAGGGTCCTGGGGGGCTCCAGAAGGGTCTGGGGACTTTTAGAAGGGTCCTGGGTGGCTCTAGAGGGTCTGGGGTCTTTTTGAAGGATCCTGGGGGCCTCTAGAAGGGTCTGGGGACATTCAGAAGAGTCCTAGGGGGCTCTAGAAGGGTCTAGGTGCTTTTAGAAGGGTCCTGGGGGCCTCTAGAAGGGTCTGGGGGCTTTTAGAAGGGTCCTGGGAGGCTCTAGAAGGATCTGGGGGCTTTCAGAAGGGTGCTGGGTGGCTCTAGAAGGGTCTGGGGGCTTTTAGAAGGGTCCTGGGGGGCTCTAAAAGGGTCTGGGGGCTTTTAGAAGGGTCCTGGGTGGCTCTAGAAGGGTCTGGGGGCTTTTTGAAGGGTCCTGGGGGCCTCTAGAAGGGTCTGGGGTCTTTTAGAAGGGTCCTGCGGGGCTCTAGAGGGGTCTGGGTGCTTTTAGAAGGGTCCTGGGGGCCTCTAGAAGGGTTTGGGGCTTTCACAAGTGTCCTGGGGGGCTCTAGAATGGTCTGGGGGCTTTTTGAAGGGTCCTGGGGGCCTCTAGAATCGTCTGGTGGCTTTTTGAAGGGTCCTTGGTGGCTCTAGAAGTGTCTGGGGGCTTTTTGAAGAGTCCTGGGGGGCTCTAGAAGGGTCTGGGGCTTTCACAAGTGTCCTGGGGGGCTCTAGAATGGTCTGGGGGCTTTTAGAAGGGTCCTGGGTGGCTCTAGAATGGTCTGGTGGCTTTTAGAAGGGTCCTGGGGGGCTCTAGAAGGATCTGGGGGCTTTTAGAAGGGCCCTGGTGGCCTCTAGAAGCGTCTGGGTGCTTTTAGAAGGGTGCTGGGGGGCTCTAGAAGGGTCTGTGGGCTTTTAGAAGGGTCCTGGGGGGCTCTACAAGGGTCTGGGTGCTTTCAGAAGGGTCCTGGGGGTGTCTAGAAGGGTCTGGGGGCTTTTAGAAGGGTCCTGGGGGGCTCTAGAAGGTTCTGGGGGCTTTTAGAAATGTCCTGGGGGGCTCTAGAAGGGTCTGGGGGCTTTTAGAAGGGTGCTGGGGGCCTCTAGAAGGGTCTGGGGGCTTTTAGAATGGTCCTGGGTGGCTCTAGAGGGGTCTGGGGGCATTTAGATGAGACCTGGGGGGCTCTAGAAGGGTCTGGGGGCTTTCACAAGGGTCCTGGGCGTCACTAGAAGGGTCTGAGGGCTTTTAGAATGGTCTTGGGGGGCTCTAGAAGGGTCTGGGGTCTTTTAGAAGGGTCCTGGGGACCTCTAGAAGGGTCTGGGTTCTTTGAGATAGGTCCTGGGTGACTCTAGAAAGGTCTGGGGTCTTTAGAATTGTCCTGGGAGGCTCTAGAATTGTCTGGGGGCTTTTAGAAGGGTTCTGGGGGCCTCTAGAAGGATCTGGGTGCTTTTAGATGGGACCTGGGGGGCTCTAGAAGGGTCTGTGGGCTCTTAGAAGGGTCCTGGGTGGATCTAGAAGGGTCTGGTGGCTTTTAGAAGGGTCCTGGGGGGCTCTAGAAGGATCTGGGGGCTTTTAGAAGGGTGCTGTGTGGCTCTAGAAGGGTCTGGGGGCTTTCAGAAGGGTCCTGGGGGGCTCTAGAAGGGTCTGGGGGCTTTCACAAAGGCCCTGGTGGCCTCTAGAAGGGTCTTAGGGCTTTTAGAAGGGTGCTGGGGGGCTCTAGAAGGGTCTGGGGGCTTTTAGAAGGGTCCTGGGGGGCTCTACAAGGGTCTGGGTGCTTTCAGAAGGGTCCTGGGCGTCTCTAGAAGGGTCTGGGGACATTCAGAAGGGTCTTAGGGGGCTCTAGAAGGGTCTGGGGGCTTTTAGAATGGTACTGGGGGGCTCTAGAAGGGTCTGGGGACTTTTAGAAGGGTCCTGGGAGGCTCTAGAAGGGTCTGGGTGCTTTTAGATGGGACCTGGGGGGCTCTAGAAGGGTCTGTGGGCTTTGAGAAAGGTCCTGGGGGGCTCTAGGAGTGTCTGGGGGCTTTTTGAAGGGTCCTGGGGGGCTCTAGAAGGGTCTGGGGGCTTTCACAAGGGTCCTGGGGGGCTCTAGAATGGTCTGGGTGCTTTTAGAAGGGTCCTGGGGGCTCTAGAAGGGTCTGGGTTCTTTTAGAAGGGTCCTGGGGGCCTCTAGAAGGGTCTGGGTGCTTTTAGATGGGACCTGGGGGGCTCTAGAAGGGTCTGTGGGCTTTGAGAAAGGTCCTGGGGGCTCTAGAAGGGTCTGGGGGCTTTTAGAAGGGTCCTGGGGGGCTCTAGCAGGATCTGGGGGCTTTTAGAAGGGTGCTGGGTGGCTCTAGAAGGGTCTGGGGGCTTTTAGAAGGGTGCTGGGGGGCTCTAGAAGGGTCTGGGGGCTTTTAGAAGGGCCCTGGTGGTCTCTAGAAGGGTCTGGGTGCTTTTAGATGGGACCTGGGGGGCTCTAGAAGGGTCTGGGGGCTTTTAGAAGGGTCCTGGGGGGCTCTACAAGGGTCTGGGTGCTTTCAGAAGGGTCCTGGGGGGCTCTAGAGGGGTCTGGGGGCTTTTAGAAGGGTCCTGGGGGGCTCTAGAAGTGTCTGGGGGCTTTTAGAATGGTCCTGGGAAGCTCTAGAAGGGTCTGGGGGCTTTTAGAAGGGTCCTGGGAAGATCTAGAAGCGTCTGGGGGCTTTTAGAAGGGTGCTGGGGGGCTCTAGAAGGGTCTGGGGTCTTTTAGAAGGGTCCTGGGGACCTCTAGAAGGGTCTGGGTTCTTTGAGAAAGGTCCTGGGGGACTCTAGAAGGGTCTGGGGGCTTTCAGAAGGGTCCTGGGCGTCACTAGAAGGGTCTGAGGGCTTTTAGAATGGACCTGGGGGGCTCTAGAAGGGTCTGGGGTCTTTTAGAAGGGTCCTGGGGACCTCTAGAAGGGTCTGGGGGCTTTGAGAAAGGTCCTGGGGGAATCTAGAAAGGTCTGGGGGCTTTTAGAAGGGTCCTGGGGGGCTCTAGAAGGGTCTGGGGGCTTTTTGAAGAGTCCTGGGGGCCTCTAGAATGGTCTGGGGGCTTTTAGAAGGTTGCTGGGGGCATCTAGAAAGGTCTGGGTGCTTTTAGAAGGGTCTTGGGTGGCTCTAGAAGGGTCTGGGGGCTTTTAGAAGGGTCCTGGGGGGCTCCAGAAGGGTCTGGGGACTTTTAGAAGGGTCCTGGGTGGCTCTAGAGGGTCTGGGGTCTTTTAGAAGGGTCCTGGGGGCCTCTAGAAGGGTCTGGGGGCTTTTAGAAGGGTCCTGGGGGCCTCTAGAAGGGTCTGGGGGCTTTTAGAAGGGTCCTGGGAGGCTCTAGAAGAGTCAGGGTGCTTTCAGAAGGGTCCTGGAGGGCTCTAGAAGGGTCTGGGGGCATTTGGAAGGGTCCTGGGGGGCTCTAGCAGGATCTGGGGGCTTTTAGAAGGGTGCTGGGTGGCTCTAGAAGGGTCTGGGGGCTTTTAGAAGGGTGCTGGGGGGCTCTAGAAGGGTCTGGGGGCTTTTAGAAGGGCCCTGGTGGTCTCTAGAAGGGTCTGGGTGCTTTTAGATGGGACCTGGGGGGCTCTAGAAGGGTCTGGGGGCTTTTAGAAGGGTCCTGGGGGGCTCTACAAGGGTCTGGGTGCTTTCAGAAGGGTCCTGGGGGGCTCTAGAGGGGTCTGGGAGCTTTTAGAAGGGTCCTGGGGGGCTCTAGAAGTGTCTGGGGGCTTTTAGAATGGTCCTGGGAAGCTCTAGAAGGGTCTGGGGGCTTTTAGAAGGGTCCTGGGAAGATCTAGAAGCGTCTGGGGGCTTTTAGAAGGGTGCTGGGGGGCTCTAGAAGGGTCTGGGGTCTTTTAGAAGGGTCCTGGGGACCTCTAGAAGGGTCTGGGTTCTTTGAGAAAGGTCCTGGGGGACTCTAGAAGGGTCTGGGGGCTTTCAGAAGGGTCCTGGGCGTCACTAGAAGGGTCTGAGGGCTTTTAGAATGGACCTGGGGGGCTCTAGAAGGGTCTGGGGTCTTTTAGAAGGGTCCTGGGGACCTCTAGAAGGGTCTGGGGGCTTTGAGAAAGGTCCTGGGGGAATCTAGAAAGGTCTGGGGGCTTTTAGAAGGGTCCTGGGGGGCTCTAGAAGGGTCTGGGGGCTTTTTGAAGAGTCCTGGGGGCCTCTAGAATGGTCTGGGGGCTTTTAGAAGGTTGCTGGGGGCATCTAGAAAGGTCTGGGTGCTTTTAGAAGGGTCTTGGGTGGCTCTAGAAGGGTCTGGGGGCTTTTAGAAGGGTCCTGGGGGGCTCCAGAAGGGTCTGGGGACTTTTAGAAGGGTCCTGGGTGGCTCTAGAGGGTCTGGGGTCTTTTAGAAGGGTCCTGGGGGCCTCTAGAAGGGTCTAGGGGCTTTTAGAAGGGTCTTGGGGGCCTCTAGAAGGGTCTGGGGGCTTTTAGAAGGGTCCTGGGAGGCTCTAGAAGAGTCAGGGGGCTTTCAGAAGGGTCCTGGAGGGCTCTAGAAGGGTCTGGGGGCATTTGGAAGGGTCCTGGGGGGCTCTAAAAGGGTCTGGGGGGTTTTAGAAGGGTCCTGGGGGGCTCCAGAAGGGTCTGGGGTCTTTTAGAAGGGTCCTGCGGGGCTCTAGAGGGGTCTGGGTGCTTTTAGAAGGGTCCTGGGGACCTCTAGAAGGGTCTGGGGGCTTTTAGAAGGGTCCTGGGGGCCTCTAGAAGGGTCTGGGGACATTCAGAAGGGTCCTAGGGGGCTCTAGAAGGGTCTGGGGGCTTTTAGAAGGGTACTGGGGGGCTCTAGATGGGTCTGGGGTCTTTTAGAAGGGTCCTGGGGGGCTCTAGAAGGGTCTGGGGTATTTTAGAAGGGTCCTGGGGGGCTCTAGAAAGGTCTGGGGGCTTTTAGAAGGGTCCTGGAGGCTTCTAGGAGGGTCTGGGGGCTTTTAGAAGGGTCCTGGGGGGCTCTAGAATGGTCTGGGTGCTTTGAGAAAGTTCCTGGGGGACTCTAGAATGGTCTCGGGCTTTTAGAAGGGTCTTTAGTGGCTCTAGAAGGGTCTGGGGGCTTTTAGAAGGGTCCTGGGAGGCTCTAAAAGGGTCTGGGTGCTTTCAGAATGGTCCTGGGGGGCTCTAGAAGGGTCTGGGAGCTTTTAGAAGGGTCCTGGGGGGCTCTAGAAGGGTCTGGGGGCACTCCGGGTGTGCTCAGCCCTGCGAATTCCCCAAATGTCCAAAATTGAAATTTTTGCTCTAGAAGCCCCCAGACCCTTTTAGAGCCCCCCAGGACCCTTCTAAAAGCCACCAGATCCTTCTAGAGCCCCCCAGGACCCTTCTGAAAGCCCCCAGACCCTTCTAGACGTCCAGAGGACCCTTCTAAAAGCCCCCAGACCCTTCTAGAGCCCACCAGGTCCATTCTAAAAGCACCCAGACCCTTCTAGAGGTCCCCAGGACCCTTCTGAAAGCACCCAGAACATTCTAGAGCTCCCCAGGACCCTTCTAAAAGCCCCTAGACCCTTCTAGAGCCCCCCAGGACCCTTCTGAAAGCCCCCAGACCCTTCTAGAGGCACCCAGGACCCATCTAATAGCCCCCAGACCCTTCTAGAGTCCCCCAGGACTCTTCAAAAAGCCCCCAGACCCTTCTAGATGCCCCCAGGAACCTTCTAAAAGCCCCCAGACCCTTCTAGAGCCTCCCAGGACCCTTCTAAAACACCCCAGACCTTTCTAGATTACCCCAGGACCTTTCTCAAAGATCCCAGACCCTTCTAGAGGTCCCCAGGACCCTTCTAAAAGACCCCAGAACCTTCTAGAGACCCCCAGGACCCTTCTAAAAGCCCTCAGACCCTTGTAGTGACGCCCAGGACCCTTCTGAAAGCCCCCAGACCCTTCTAGACCCGCCCAGGACCCTTCTAAAAGCCCCCAGACCCCTCTAGAGCCACCCAGGACCCTTCTAAAAGAACCCAGACCCTTCTAGAGCCCCCAGGACCCTTCTAAAAGCCCCCAGACCCTTCTAGAGCCTCCCAGGACCCTTCTAAAAGCCCCCAGACCCTTCTAGAGCCTCCCAGGACCATTCTAAAAGCCCCCAGACACTTCTAGAGCCACCCAGGACACTTCTAAAAGCTCCCAGACCCTTCTAGAGCCCCCCAGGACCCTTCTGAAAGCACCCAGACCCTTCTATGGCGACCCAGCACCCTTCTAAAAGCCCCCAGATCCTTCTAGAGCCCCCCAGGACCTTTCTCAAAGCCCACAGACCCTTCTAGAGCCCCCCAGGACCCTTGTGAAAGCCCCCAGACCCTTCTAGAGCCCCCCAGGACCCTTCTAAAAGCCCCCAGACTCTTCTAGAGCCCCCCAGGACCCTTCTAAAAGCCCCCAGACCCTCCTAGAAGCCTCCAGGACCCTTCAAAAAGCCCCCAGACCCTTCTAGAGCGCACCAGGACCCTTCTAAAAGACCCCAGACCCTTCTAGAGCCCCCCAGGACCATTCTAAAAGCACCTAGACCCTTCTAGATGCCCCCAGGAACCTTCTAAAAGCCCCCAGACCCTTCTAGAGGCCCCCAGGGCTCTTCAAAAAGCACCCAGACCCTTCTAGATGCCCCCAGGACCCTTCTAAAAGCCCCCAGACCCCTCTAGAGCCACCCAGGACCCTTCTAAAAGCACCCAGACCCTTCTAGAGCCCCCCAGGACCCTTCTAAAAGCCCCCAGACCCTTCTAGAGCCTACCAGGACCCTTCTAAAAGCACCCAGACCTTTCTAGAGTCCCCCAGGACCCTTCAAAAAGCCCCCAGACAATTCTAGAGCCCCCCAGGACCCTTCTAAAAGCCCCCAGACCCTTCTAGAGCCCCCCAGGACCTTCTAAAAGCCACCAGACCCTTCTAGAGCCCACCTGGACCCTTCTAAAAGCACCCAGACTCTTCTAGGCCCCCCCAGGACCCTTCTAAAAGCCCCCAGACCCTTCTAGAGGCACCCAGGACTCTTCAAAAAGCCCCCAGTCCATTCTACATGCCCTCAGGAACCTTCTAAAAGCCTCCAGACCCTTCTAGAGCACCCCAGGACCCTTCTAAAAGCCCCCAGACCCTTCTAGAGGCCCCCAGGATGCTTCTAAAAGCCCCCAGACCCTTCTAGAGGCCTTCAGGACTCTTCAAAAAGCCCCCAGACCCTTCTAGAGGCCCCCAGGAACCTTCTATAAGCACCCAGATCCTTCTAGAGACCCCCAGGTCGCTTCTAAAGGCACCCAGACCCTTCTAGAGGCCCCCAGGACCCTTCTAAAAGCCCCCAGACCCTTCTAGAGCCCACCAGGTCCATTCTAAAAGCCCCCAGACCCTTCTAGAGTTCCCCAGGACCCTTCTGAAAGCCCCCAGACCCTTCTAGAGCTCCCCAGGACCCTTCTAAAAGCCCCTAGACCCTTCTAGAGCCCCCCAGGACCCTTCTGAAAGCCCCCAGACCCTTCTAGAGACCCCCAGGACCCTTCTAAAAGCCCCCAGACCCTTCTAGATGCCCCCAGGACCCTTCAAAAAGTCCCCAGATCCTTCTAGAGCCCCCCAGGACCCTTATAAAAGCCCCCAGACCCTTCTAGAGGCACCCAGGACTCTTCAAAAAGCCCCCAGACCCTTCTAGATGCCCCCAGGAACCTTCTAAAAGCCCCCAGACCTTTCTAGAGTCCCCCAGGACCTTTCTCAAAGACCCCAGACCCTTCTAGAGGTACCCAGGACCCTTCTAAAAGACCCCAGACCCTTCTAGTGCCCCGCAGGACCCTTCTATAAGCCAACAGACCATTCTAGAGCCCCTCAGGACCATTCTAAAAGCCCTCAGACCCTTGTAGTGACGCCCAGGACCCTTCTGAAAGCCCCCAGACCCTTCTAGAGCCCCCCAGGACCCTTCTAAAAGCCCCCAGACTCTTCTAGATCCAACCAGGACCCTTCTTAAAGCACCCAGACCCTTCTAGCCCCCCAGGACCATTCTAAAAGCTCCCAGACCCTTCTAGAGCCCCCCAGGACCCTTCTAAAAGCTCCCAGACCCTTCTAGAGCCCCCAGGACCCTTCTAAAAGCTCCCAGACCCTTCTAGAGCCCCCCAGGACCCTTCTAAAAGCCTCTAGAATGGTCTGGGGGCTTTTAGAAGGGTCCTTTAGGCTTCTAGTAGGGTCTGGGGGCTTTTAGAAGAGTCCTGGGGGGCTCTAGAGGGGTCTGGGGGCTTTCAGAAGGGTCCGGGGGGGCTCTAGAAGGGTCTGGGGTCTTTTCGAAGGGTCCTGGGGGCCTCTAGAAGGGTCTGGGGGCTTTCAGAAAGGTTCTGGGGGGCTCTAGAAGGTTCTGGGGGCTTTTAGAAGGTTGCTGGGTGGCTCTAGAAGGGTCTGGGGGCTTTTAGAAGGGTCCTGGTGGGCTCCAGAAGAATCTAGGGGCTTTTAGAAGGGTCCTGGGGGGCTCCAGAAGGGTCTGGGGACTTTTAGAAGGGTCCTGGGGGGATCTAGAAGGGTCTGGGGGCATTTAGATGGGTGCTGGGGGCTTTTAGATTGGTCCTGGGGGGCTCTATAAGGGTCTGGGTGCTTTTAGAAGGGTGCTGGGGGACTCTAGAAGGGTCAGGGGGCTTTTAGAAGGGTCCTGGGGGCCTCTAGAAGGGTCTGGGTGCTTTTAGAAGGGTCTGGGGGGGCTCTAGAAGGGTCTGGGGGCTTTCACAAGGGTCCTGGGGGCTCTAGAAGGGTCTGGGGGCTTTTAGAAGGGTCCTGGGGTGCTCTAGAAGGGTCTGGGGGCTTTTTGAATGGTCCTGGGGGCTCTAGAAAGGTCTGGGGGCTTTTAGAAGGGTCCTGGGGGGCTCTAGAAGGGTCTGGGAGCTTTGAGAAAGGTCCTGGGGGACTCTAGAATGGTCTGGGGGCTTTTTGAAGGGTCCTGGGTGGCTCTAGAAGGGTCTGGGGGCTTTTTGAAGGGTCCTGGGTGGCTCTAGAAGGATCTGTGGGCTTTGAGAAAGGTCCTGGGGGGCTCTAGAAGGGTCTGGGTGCTTTTTGAAGGGTCCTGGGGGGCTCTAGAAGGGTCTGGGGGCTTTTAGAAGGGCCCTGGTGGCCTCTAGAAGGGTCTGGGGTGTTTTCGAAGGGTCCTGATGGCCTCTAGAAGGGACTGGGGGCTTTCAGAAAGGTTCTGGGGGGCTCTAGAAGGGTCTGGGGGCTTTTAGAAGGTTGCTGGGTGGCTCTAGAAGGGTCTGGGGGCTTTTAGAAGGGTCCTGGTGGGCTCTAGAAGAATCTAGGGGCTTTTAGAAGGGTCCTGGGGGGCTCCAGAAGGGTCTGGGGACTTTTAGAAGGGTCCTGGGGGGATCTAGAAGGGTCTGGGGGCATTTAGATGGGTGCTGGGGGCTTTTAGAATGGTCCTGGGGGGCTCTATAAGGGTCTGGGTGCTTTTAGAAGGGTGCTGGGGGGCTCTAGAAGGGTCAGGGGGCTTTTAGAAGGGTCCTGGGGGGCTCTAGAAAGGTCTGGGGGCTTTGAGAAAGGTCTTGGGGAACTCTAGAAGGGTCAGGGTGCTTTTAGAAGGGTCCTGGGGGCCTCTAGAAGGGTCTGGGTGCTTTTAGAAGGGTCTGGGGGGGCTCTAGAAGGGTCTGGGGGCTTTCACAAGGGTCCTGGGGGGCTCTAGAAGGGTCTGGGGGCTTTTAGAAGGGTCCTGGGGTGCTCTAGAAGGGTCTGGGGGCTTTTTGAATGGTCCTGGGGGGCTCTAGAAAGGTCTGGGGGCTTTTAGAAGGGTCCTGGGGGGCTCTAGAAGGGTCTGGGGGCTTTGAGAAAGGTCCTGGGGGACTCTAGAATGGTCTGGGGGCTTTTTGAAGGGTCCTGGGTGGCTCTAGAAGGGTCTGGGGGCTTTTTGAAGGGTCCTGGGTGGCTCTAGAAGGATCTGTGGGCTTTGAGAAAGGTCCTGGGGGGCTCTAGAAGGGTCTGGGTGCTTTTTGAAGGGTCCTGGGGGGCTCTAGAAGGGTCTGGGGGCTTTTAGAA
>JAUNZM010000688.1:0-56246 GCA_033459285.1 Clamator glandarius | reverse complement strand
CCCCCAGGCCTATCTAGAGCCCCCCCAGGACCCTTCTAAAAGCCCCCAGACCCTTCCAGAGCCCCCCTGGACCCTTCTAAAAGACCCCAGACCCTTCTAGAGCCCCCCAGGACCCTTCTACAAGCCCCCAGACCCTTCTAGAGCCTCCCAGGACCCTTCTAAAAGCACCCAGACCCTTCTAGAGTCCCCCAGGACCCTTCTAAAAGCCAACAGACCATTCTAGAGCCCCCCAGGACCCTTCTACAAGCCCCCAGACCCTTCTAGAGCCACCCAGGACCCTTCTAAAAGCACCCAGACCCTTCTAGAGGCCCCCAGGACCCGTCTAAAAGCCTCTAGACCCTTCTAGCGGCACCCAGGACCCTTCTACAAGCCCCCAGACCCTTCTAGCGGCACCCAGGACCCTTCTACAAGCCCCAGACCCTTCTAGAGCCACCCAGGACCCTTCTAAAAGCCTCTAGACCCTTCTAGAGCCCCCCAGGACCTTTCTAAAAGCACCCAGACCCTTCTAGAGGCTCCCCGGACCCTTATAAAAGCACCTCGACCCTTCTAGAGCCTCCCAGAACCCTTCTAAAAGCAACCAGACCCTTCTAGAGAACCCCAGGACCCTTCTAAAAGCCCCCAGACCCTTCTAGACCCTCCCCGGATCCTTCTAAAAGCCCCCAGACCCTTCTAGAGCCACCTAGGATCCTTCAAAAAGCACCCAGACCTTTCTAGACCGTCCCCCGGATCATTCTAAAAGCCCCCAGACCTTTCTAGAGCCCCCCAGGATCATTCTAAAAGCGCCCAGACCCTTCTAGAGCCCCCCAGGATCATTCCAAAAGCCCCCCAGACCCTTCTAGAGACCCCTAGGACCCATCTAAAAGCCCCCAGACCCTTCTAGAGGCCCCTAGGACCCTTCTAAAAGCCACCAGACCCTTCTAACGGCACCCAGGACCCTTCTACAAGTACCCAGACCCTTCTAGAGCCCCCCAGGACCCTTCTAAAAGCACCCAGACCCTTCTAGAGGCCCCCAGGACCCGTCTAAAAGCCTCTAGACCCTTCTAGAGCACCCCAGGACCCTTCTAAAAGTCCCCAGACCCTTCTAGAGCCCCCCAGGACCCTTCTAAAAGCCCCCAGACCCTTCTAGAGCACACCAGGACCCTTCTAAAAGCCCCCCAGACCCTTCTAGAGGCCCCCAGGACCCTTCTAAAAGACCCCAGACCCTTCTAGCGGCACCCAGGACCCTTCTACAAGCCCCCAGACCCTTCTAGAGCCACCCAGGACCATTCTAAAAGCACCCAGACCCTTCTAGAGGCCCCCAGGACCCGTCTAAAAGCCTCTAGACCCTTCTAGAGCCCCCCAGGACCTTTCTAAAAGCACCCAGACCCTTCTAGAGGCTCCCCGGACCCTTATAAAAGCACCCCGAGCCTTCTAGAGCCTCCACAGGACCCTTCTAAAAGCAACCAGACCCTTCTAGAGAACCCCAGGACCATTCTAAGAGCCCCCAGACCCTTCTAGACCCTCCCCGGATCCTTATAAAAGCCCCCAGACCCTTCTAGAGCCACCTAGGATCCTTCAAAAAGCACCCAGACCTTTCTAGACAGTCCCCGGATCATTCTAAAAGCCCCCAGACCCTTCTAGAGCCCCCCAGGATCATTCTAAAAGCGCCCAGACCCTTCTAGAGCCCCCCAGGATCATTCCAAAAGCCCCCAGACCCTTCTAGAGCCCCCTAGGACCCATCTAAAAGCCCCCAGACCCTTCTAGAGGCCCCTAGGACCATTCTAAAAGCCCCCAGACCCTTCTAGACCCTCCCCGGATCCTTCGAAAAGACCCCAGACCCTTCTAGAGCCCCCCAGGATCATTCTAAAAGCCCCCAGATCCTTCTAGAGCCCCCCAGTACCCTTCTAAAAGCCCCTAGACCATTCTAGAGCCCCCCAGGACCCTTCTAAATGCCCCCAGACCCTTCAAGAGGCACTCAGTGCCCCTCTTAATGAACCCCGTCCCTTCTAGAGCACCCCAGGACCCTTCTAAAAGCCCCCAGGCGGTTCTAGAGCACCCCAGGACCCTTCTAAAAGCCCCCAGACCCTTCTAGAGCCCCCCCGGACCCTTCTAAATGACCCCAGACCCTTCTAGCGGCACCCAGGACCCTTCTACAAGCCCCCAGACCCTTCTAGAGCCACACAGGACCCTTCTAAAAGCACCCAGACCCTTCTAGAGGCCCCCAGGACCCGTCTAAAAGCCTCTAGACCCTTCTAGAGCCCCCCAGGACCTTTCCAAAAGCACCCAGACCCTTCTAGAGGCTCCCCGGACCCTTATAAAAGCACCCCGAACCTTCTAGAGCCTCCCAGTACCCTTCTAAAAGCAACCAGACCCTTCTAGAGAACCCCAGGACCCTTCTAAAAGCCCCCAGACCTTTCTAGACCCTCCCCGGATCCTTATAAAAGCCCCCAGACCCTTCTAGAGCACCCCCGGACCACTCTAATAGATCCCAGACCCTTCTAGAGGCCCCCAGGATACTTCCAAATGCCCCCAGACCCTTCTAGAGAACCCCGGGACCCTTCTAAAAGCCCCCAGACCCCTTCCAGAGCCCCAAAGGACCCTTCTAAAAGCACCTAGAACATTCTAGACCCTCCCCGGATCATTCTAAAAGCACCCAGACCCTTCTAGAGACTCCCATGACCCTTCTAAAAGCACTCAGACCCTTCTAGAGGGCCCCAGGACCCTTCTAAAAGCACCCAGACCCTTCTAGAGCCTCCCAGGACCATTCTAAAAGACCCCAGACCCTTCTAGAGGGCCCCAGGGAACCCTTCTAAAAGCACCCAGACCCTTCTAGAGCCTCCCAGGACCATTCTAAAAGCCCCCAGACCCTTCTAGACCCCCCCAGGACCCTTCTAAAAGCCCCCAGACCCCTTCTAGAGCACAACAGGACCCTTCTGAAAGGCCGCAGACACATCTAGACACTCCCCGGATCTTTCTAAAAGCCCCCAGACACTCCTAGAGCACTCCAGGACCCTTCTAAAAGCCCCCAGACCCTTCTAGAGCCCCCTCAGGGCCCCTCTTAAGGCACCCCGTCCCTTCTAGGACACCCCAGGACCCTTCTTAAAGTCCCCAGACCCTTCTAGAGCACCCCAGGACCCTTCTAAAAGCCCCCAGACCCTTCTAGAGCTCCCCCGGACCCTTCTAAAAGACTCCAGACCCTTCTAGAGGACCCCTGGACCCTTCTGAAAGCCCCCAGACCCTTCTAGAGCATCCCAGGACAGTTCTAAAAGCCACCAGACCCTTCTAGAGCCTCCCAGGACCATTCTAAAAGCTCCCAGACCCTTCTAGAGACCCCCAGGACCCTTCTAAAAACCCCCAGACCCATCTAGAGCCACCCAGGACCCTTCTACAAGCCCCCAGACCCTTCTAGAGACCCCCAGGACCCTTCTAAAAGCTCCCAGAACCTTCTAGCGGCACCCAGGACCCTTCTACAAGCCCCCAGACCCTTCTAGAGCCCCCCAGGACCTTTCTAAAAGCACCCAGACCCTTCTAGAGGCTCCCCGGACCCTTATAAAAGCACCCCGACCCTTCTAGAGCCTCCCAGTACCCTTCTAAAAGCAACCAGACCCTTCTAGAGTACCCCAGGACCCTTCTAAAAGCTCCCAGACCCTTCTAGACCGTCCCCGGATCCTTCTAAAAGCACCCAGACCCTTCTAGAGCCACCTAGGACTCTTCTAAAAGCCCCCAGACCCTTCTAGACCGTCCCCGGATCATTCTAAAAGCCCCCAGGCCCTTCTAGAGCCCCCCAGGATCATTCTAAAAAGCGCCCAGACCCTACTAGAGCCCCCCAGAATCATTCCAAAAGCCCCCAGACCCTTCTAGAGCCCCCTAGGACCCATCTAAAAGCCCCCAGACCCTTCTAGAGCCCCCCCGGACCCTTCTAAAAGACATCAGACCCTTCTAGCGGCGCCCAGGACCCTTCTACAAGCCCCCAGACCCTTCTAGAGCCATCCAGAACCCTTCTAAAAGCTCCCAGACCCTTCTAGATACCCCCAGGACCCTTCTAAAAGCCCCCAGACAATTCAAGAGCCCCCCAGGATCCTTCTACAAGCCCCCAGACTCTTCTAGAGCCACCCAGAACCCTTCTAAAAGCTCCCAGACCCTTCCAGATGCCCCCTAGACCCTTCTAAAAGCCCCCAGACCCTTCTAGAGACACCCAGGACCCTTCTAAAAGCACCCAGACCCTTCTAGAGCATCCCAGGACCATTCTAAAAGCCCCCAGACCCTTCTAGAGCCTCCCAATACCCTTCTAAAAGCCCCCAGACTCTTCTAGAGACCCCCAGGACCCTTCTAAAAGCACCCAGACCCTTCTAGAGCCACCCAGGACCCTTCTAAAAGCCCCCAGACCCTTCTAGAGCCTCCCAGGACGCTTCTAAAAGCACCCAGACCATTCTAGAGCACCCCAGGACCCTTCTAAAAGCCATCAGACCCTTCTAGAGCCTACCAGGACCTTTCTACAAGCCCCCAGACCCTTCTAAAGCCCCCAAGGACCCTTCTAAAAGCCCCCCAGACCCTTCCAGAGGCCCTCAGGACCCTTCTAAAAGCCCCCAGACCCTTCTAGAGCCCCCCAGGACCATTCCACAAGCCCCCAGACCCTTCTAGAGACACGCAGGACCCTTCTACAAGCCCCCAGACCATTCTAGATTCACCCAGGACCCTTCTAAAAGCCCCCAGACCCTTCTAGAGGCCCCCAGGACTCGTTTAAAAGACTCTAGACCCTTCTAGAGCCCCCCAGGACCTTTCTAAAAGCACCCAGACCCTTCTAGAGGCTCCCCGGTCCCTTATAAAAGCACTCAGACCCTTCTAGAGCCTCCCAGGACCCTTCTAAAAGCCCCCAGACCCTTCTAGAGACCCCCAGGACTCTTCTAAAAGCCCCCAGACCCTTCTAGACCGTCCCCGGATCATTCTAAAAGCCCCCAGACCCTTCTAGAGCCCCCCAGGACCCTTCTAAAAGCACCCTGACTCTTCTAGTGCCCCCTATGACCCATCTAAAAGCCCCCAGACCCTTCTAGAGGCCCCAGGACGCTTGTAAAAGCCCCCAGACCCTTCTAGACCCTCCCCGGATCCTTCTAAAAAACCCTAGACCATTCTAGAGCCTCCCAGGACCATTCTAAAGCACTCAGACCCTTCTAGAGGCCCCCAGGACCCTTCTAAAAGCCCCCAGACACTTCTAGAGCCCCCCAGGGCCCTTCTAAAAGCCCCGAGACCCTTCTAGGAGAGACGGGGTGTCCTTAAGAGGGGCCTTGGGGTCCTCTAGAAGGGTCTGGGGGCTTATAGAATTGTCCTGGCGGGCTCTCGAAGGGTCTGGGTTCTTTGAGAAGGGGCTTTGGATGGCTCTAGAAGGGTCTGGGGTCTTTTGGAAGGGTCCTCGGTGCCTCAAGCAGGGTCTGGGGGGCTTTTATAGGGTCCTGGGGGGCTCTAGAAGGGTCTGGGTGCTTTTAGAAGTGTCCCGGGAGGCTCTAGAAGGGTCTGGGGGGCTTTTAGAATTGTCCTGCTTGTCTCTAGAAGGGTCTGGGGCCTGTTAGAAAGGTCCTTGGGGGCTCTAGAAGGGTCTGAGTATCATTAGAGGGGCCTTGGAGGCATCTAGAAGGGTCTGGGGGATATTAGAAGGGTCCTGGAAAGCTCTAGAAGGGTCTTGGGGCTTTTAGAAGGGTCCTGGGAGACTATAGAAGGGTCTGGGGGCTTTTAGATGGGTCCTGCGGGTCTCTAGAAGGGTCTAGGTGCTTTTAGAAGTGTCCTGGGGGGCTCTAGAAGGGTCGGGGGGGTTTTAGGATAGTCCTGATGGGCTCTAGAAGGGGTGTGAGGTCTTTTAGAAGGTTCCTGGGGGCAACTAGAAGGCTCTGGGGGATTTCAGAAGGGTCCTGGGGGCCTCTAGAATTGTCTGAGGGATTTTAGAAGGGTCCTGGGAGGCTTTAGAAGGGTCTGGGGACTTTTAGAATGATCCAGGGAGGGTCTAGAAGGGTCTGGGGGCTCTAGAAGGGTCAGGGCGCATTTAGAAGGGGCCTAGGGGGCTCTAGAAGGGTCTGGGTGCTTTTAGAAGGGTCCTAAGGGGCTCTAGAAGGGTTTGGGGATTTTAGAAGGGTCCTGGGTAGCTATAGAATGGTCTGGGGGCTTTCAGAAGGGTCCTGGGGGGCTGTAGAAGTGTCTGGAGTCTTTTAGAAGGGACCTGGGGGGCTCTAGAAGGGTCTGGGGGCATTCAGAAGGGTCCTGGGGGCCTCTAGAAGGGTCTGGAAGCTTTTAGAAGGGCCCTGGGTGGCTCTAGAAGGGTCTGGGGGCATTTAGAAGGGTCCTGGTGGGCTCTAGAAGGGTCTGGGGGTTTTCAGAAGGGTCCTGGGGGGCTCTAGAAGGGTCTGGGGGCATTCAGAAGGGTACTGGGGTCCTCTAGAAGGGTCTGGAGTCTTTTAGAAGGGTCCTGGGAGGATCCAGATGGGTCTGGGTGCTTTTAGAAGGATCCGGAGAGGGTCTAGAAGGGTCTGGGTGCTTTTAGAAGGGTCCTGGGGGGCTCTACAAATGTCTGGAGGCTTTTAGAAGGGTCCAGGGGGCCTCTAGAAGGGTCTGGGGGCTTTTAGAAGAGTCCTGGGGGCCTCTAGAAGGGTCTGGCGGCTTTTAGAAGAGTCCTGGGGCCTCTAGAAGGGTCTGGGGGCTTTTAGAAGGGTCCTGGGGGGCTCTAGAAGGGTCTGGAGGCTTGTAGAAGGTTTAGGTATAGCTCTCGAATGGTGTGGGGGCTTTTAGAAGGGTCCTGGGGGCATCTAGAAGGCTCTGGGGGCTTTTATAAGGGTCCTGGGGGGCTCTAGAAGGGTCTGGGTGCTTTTAGAAGGATCCGGGGAGGGTCTAGAAGGGTCTGGAGGCTTTTAGAAGGGTCCTGGGGGGCTCTAGAAGGGTCTGGGGGATATTAGAAGGGTCCTGGGATGGTCTAACAAGGGTCTGGGTTCTTTTAGAAGGGTCCTGCGGGTCTCTAGAAGGGTCTGGGGGCTTTTAGAAGGGTCCTTGGGGGCTCTAGAAGGGTCTGGGGACCATTCGAGGGGCCCTAAGGGCCTCTAGAATGGTCTGGGGGCTTTTAGAAGGGTCCTGGTAGGCTGTAGAAGGGTCTGGGGGCATTTAGAAGGGTCCTGCGTGTCTCTAGAAGGGTCTGGGGTCTTTTAGAAGGGTCCTGTGCGGCTCTAGAAGGGTCTGGCGGCTTGTAGAATGGTCCTGGGGGGCTCTATAAGGGTGTGAGGGCTTTTTGAATGGTCCTGGGGGCATCTAGAAGTCTCTGGGGGCTTTTAGAAGGGTCCTGGGGGCATCTAGAAGGGTCTGGGGCTTTCAGAATGATCCTGGGGGTCGCTAGAAGTGTCTGGGTGTATTTGGAAGGGTCTTGGGGAGCTCTAGAAGGGTCTGGGGGCTTTCAGAAGGGTGTTGGGGGCTTGTAGAAGGGTCTCGAGGCTTTTAGAAGGGTCCTTGAGCGCTCTAGAAGGGTCTGGGGGCATTCAGAACGGTCCTGGTGGCCTCTAGAAGGGCGTGGAGGCTTTTAGAAGGGTCCTCGGGGGCTCTAAATGGGTCTGGGGGCATTTAGATGGGTCCTGGGGGGATCTAGAAGGGTCTGGGGGCTTTTAGAAGGGTTCTGGGTGGCTCTAGAAGGGTCTGGAGGCTTTTAGAAGGGTCCTGCGGGTCTCTAGAAGGATCTGGGGGTTTTTAGAAGGGTCCTGGGAGGCTCTAGAAGGGTTTGATGGATTTTAGAAGGGTCCTGGCAGGTTCTAGAAGGGTCTGGGTGCTTTTAGAAGGATCCGGGGAGGGTCTAGAACGGTCTGGGTGGTTTTGGAAGGGTCCTGGGGGGTTCTAGAAGGGTCTGGGGGATTTTAGAAGGATCCTGGGGGGCTCTAGAAGGGTCTGAGGGATTTTAGAAGGGTCCTGGGGAGCTCTAGACGGGTCTGGGTGCTTTTAGAGGGGCCCTGGACTTCTCTAGAAGGGTCTGGGGCCTTTTAGAAGAGTCCTGGGGGGCTCTAGAAGGGTCTGGGGGCATTTAGAAGTGTCCTGGGGGGCTCTAGAAGGGTCTGGGGGATTTTAAAAGGATCCTGGGGGCCTCTAGAAAGGTCTGGGGGCATTTAGAAGGGTCCTGCGGGTCTCTAGAAGGGTCTGGGGGCTTTTAGAAGGGTCCTTGGGGCTCTAGAAGGGTCTGGGGACTATTAGAGGGGCCCTAGGGGCCTCTAGAAGGGTCTGGGGGCTTTTAGAATGGTCCTTGGGGGCTCTAGAAGTGTCTGGGGTCCACTAGAGGGGCCCTGGAGGCCTCTAGAAGAGTCTGGGGTATTTTAGAAGTTTCCTGGGGAGCTCTAGAAGGGTCTGGGTGCTTTTAGAAGGGTCCTGGGAGACTCTAGAATGGTCTGGGGGCATTTAGATTGGTCCTGCGTGTCTCTAGAAGGGTCTGGGAGCTTTTAGAAGGGTCCTGGGGGGCTCTAGAAGGGTGTGAGGGCTTTTAGAATGGTCCTGGGGCCATCTAGAAATCTCTGGGGGCTTTTATAAGGGTCCTGGGGGGCTATAGAAGGGTCTGAGGGATTTTATAAGGGTCCTGGAAGGCTCTAGAATGGTCTGGGTGCTTTTAGAAGGATCCGGGGAGGGTCTAGAAGGTTCTGGGGACTTTTAGAAGGGTCCGGGGGGGCTCTAGAAGGGTCTGGTTGCTATTAGAAGGATCCAGGGATGGTCTACAAGGGTCTGGGTTCTTTTAGAAGGGTCCTGCGGGTCTCTAGAAGGGTCTGGGTGCTTTTAGAAGGGTCCTTGGGGGCTCTAGAAGGGTCTGGGGACCATTAGAGTGGCCCTAGGGGCCTCTAGAAGGGTCTGGGGGATTTTAGAAGGGTTCTGGGGAGCTCTTGAAGGGTCTGGGGTCTTTTAGAATGGTCCTTTGTGGCTCTAGAAGGGTCTGGGGACCACTAGAGGGGCCCTGGGTGGCTCTAGAAGTGTCTGGGGTATTTTAGAAGGGTCCTGGGGAGCTCTAGAAGGGTCTGGGGGCTTTTAGAAGGTTCCTGGGAGACTCTAGAAGGGTCTGGGAGCTTTTAGAAGGGTCCTGGGGGGCTCTAGAAGGGTCTGGCGACTTTTAGAAGGGTCCTGGTGGGCTCTAGAATGGTGTGAGGGCTTTTAGAATGGTCCTGGGGGCATCTAGAAGTCTCTGCTGGCTTTTATAAGGGTCTTGGGGGGCTCTAGAAGGGTCTGAGGGATTTTATAAGGGTCCTGGGAGGCTCTAGAAGGGTCTAGGTGCTTTTAGAAGGATCCGGGGAGGGTCTAGAAGGGTCTGGGGACTTTTAGAAGGGTCCTGGGGGGCTCTAGAAGGGTCTGGGGGCTATTAGAAGGATCCAGGGTTGGTCTACAAGGGTCTGGCGTCTTTTAGAAGGGTCCTGCGGGTCTGTAGAAGGGTCTGGGGGCTTTTAGAAGGGTCCTTGGGGGCTCTAGAAGGGTCTGGGGACCATTAGAGGGGCCCTAGGAGCGTCTTGAAGGGTCTGGGGGCTTTTAGAATGGTCCTTGGGGTCTCTAGAAGGGTCTGGGGACCACTAGAGTGGCCCTGGGGACCTCTAGAAGGGTCTGGGGTATTTTAGAAGGGTCCTGGGGAGCTCTAGAAGGGTCTGGGGGCTTTTAGAAGGGTCCTGGGAGATTCTAGAAGGGTCTGGGTGCATTTAGAAGGGTCCTGCGGGTCTCTAGAAGCGTCTGGGGGCTTTTAGAAGGGTCCTGGTGGGCTCTAGAAGGGTGTGAGGGCATTTAGAATGGTCCTGGGGGCATCTTTAAGTCTCTGGGTGCTTTTAGAAGGGTCCTGGGGGCCTCTAGATTTGTCTGCGTCCTTTTAGAAGGGTCTGGGGAGGCTCTAGAAGGGTCTGGGTGCTTTTAGAAGGATCCGGGGAGGGTCTAGAAGGGTCTGGGGCTTTTAGAAGGGTCCTGTTGGTCTCTAGAAGGGTCTGGGGTCTTTTAGACGGGTCCTGGGGGCCTCTAGAAGGGTCTGGGGCTTTTTATAAGAGTCCTGGGGAGCTCTAGAAGGGTCTGGGGCTTTCAGAAGGGTCCTGGGGGTCGCTAGAAGTGTTTGGGTGTATTTGGAAGGGTCCTGGGGAGCTCTAGAATGGTCTGGGGGCTTTCAGAAGGGTCCTGGGGGCATGTAGAAGGGTCTGGAGGCTTTTAGAATGGTCCTGATGGGCTCTAGAATGGTCTGGGGGCATTCAGAACGGTCCTGGTGGCCTCTAGAAGGGACTGGATGCATTTAGAAGAGTCCTGGGGGGCTCTAGATTGGTCTGGAGGCATTTAGAAGGGTTATGGGGGGCTCTAGATTGGTCTGGGGGCTTTTAGAAGGATACGTGGAATCTCTAGAAGGGTCTGGGGGCTTTTAGAAGGGTCCTGGGGGGCTCTAGAAGGGTCTGGAGGCTTTTAGAAGGGTCCTGGGTGGCTCTAGAAGGGTGTGGGGGCTTTTAGAAGGATCCGGGGAGGGTCTAGAACGGTCTGGGGTGTTTTAGAAGGGTCCTGGGGGGTTCTAGAAGGGTCTGGGGGATTTTAGAAGGGTCCTGGGGGGCTCTAGAAGGGTCTGAGGGATTTTAGAAGGGTCCTGGGGAGCTCTAGAAGGGTCTGGGTGCTTTTAGAGGGGCCCTGGGCTTCTCTAGAAGGGTCTGGGGGCTTTAGGAGTAGTTATGGGGGGCTCTAGAATGGTCTGGGGGCTTTTAGAAGGGTCCTGGGCGGATCTAGAAGGGTCTGGGGGCTTTCAGAAGGGTCCTGCGGGCCTCTAGAAAAGTCTGGAGGCTTTTAGAAGGTCCTGGGGGGCTCTAGAAGGGTCTGGGTGCATTTAGAAGGGTCCTGGGCGGATCTAGAAGGGTCTGGGGGATTTTAGAAGGATCCTGGGGGCCTCTAGAAAGGTCTGGGGGCATTTAGAAGGGTCCTGGGGTGATCTAGAAGGGTCTCGGGGCTTTCAGAAGGGTCCTGGGGGGCTCTAGAAGGGTCTGGGGGGCTATTAGAAGGGTTCTTGGGGCCTCTAGAAGGGTCTGGGCTCTTTTAGATGGGTCCTGGGAGGATCCAGATGGGTCTGGGTACTTTTAGAAGGATCCGGGGAGGTTCTAGAAGGGTCTGGGGGCGTTTAGAAGGGTCCTGGGGGGCTCTACAAATGTCTGGAGGGTTTTAGAATGGTCCTGGGGGCATCTAGAAGCGTCTATGGGCTTTTAGAATGATCCGGGGAGGCTCTTGAAGGGTCTGGCGGCTTTTAGAAGGGTCCTGGGATCCTCTAGAAGGGTCTGGGGGCATTTAGAAAGATACGGGGAGGATCTAGAAGCGTCTGGGGGCTTTTAGAAGGGTCCTGGGGGCTCTAGAAGGGTCTGGATTCTTTGAGAATGGTCCTGGGGGGCTCTAGAAGGGTCTGGGGGATTTTAGAAGGGTCCTGCGGTCCTCTAGAATAGTCTGGATGCTTTTAGAACGGTCCTGGGGGGCTCTACAAGGGTCTGGGGGCATTTAGAAGGATCCTTGGGGCTCTACAAGGGTCTGGGGGCTTTTAGAAGGGTCCTGGGTGGATCTAGAATGGTCTGGGGGCTTGTAGAAGGGTCCTGGGTGGCTCTAGAAGGGTCTGGGGGCTTGTAGAATGGTCCTGGTAGGCTCTAGAAGGGTCTGGGGGCTTTTAGAACTGTCCTGGGGTGCTCTAGAATGGTCTGGGTGCTTTTAGAAGGGTCCTGGGTGGCTCTAGAAGGGTCTGGGTGCTTTTAGAAGGGTCCTGGGGGTCTCTAGAAGAGTCTGGGGGCTTTTAGAAGAGTCCTGGGAGGCTCTAGAAGGGTCTGGGGGCTTTTAGAAGGGTCCTGGGGGGCTCTAGAAGGTTCTGGGTGCTTTCAGAAAGGTCCAGTGGGCCTCTAGAAGAGTCTGGAGGTTTTAGAATGGTCTGGGGGCTTTTAGAAGGGTCCTGGGGGTCTCTAGAAGGGTCTGGCGGCTTTTAGAAGAGTCCTGGGGCCTCTAGAAGGGTCTGGGGGCTTTTAGAAGGGTCCTGGGGGGCTCTAGAAGGGTCTGGAGGCTTTTAGAAGGTTCCGGTGTAGCTCTCGAATGGTGTGGGGGCTTTTAGAAGGGTCCTGGGGGCATCTAGAAGGCTCTGGGGGCTTTTATAAGGGTCCTGGGGGGCTCTAGAATGGTCTGAGTGCTTTTAGAAGGATCCGGGGAGGGTCTAGAAGGGTCTGGAGGCTTTTAGAAGGGTCCTGGGGGGCTCTAGAAGGGTCTGGGGGATATTAGAAGGGTCCTGGGATGGTCTAACAAGGGTCTGGGTTCTTTTAGAAGGGTCCTGCGGGTCTCTAGAAGGGTCTGGGGGCTTTTAGAAGGGTCCTTGGGGGCTCTAGAAGGGTCTGGGGACCATTCGAGGGGCCCTAGGGGCCTCTAGAAGGGTCTGGGGGCTTTTAGAAGGGTCCTGGTAGGCTGTAGAAGGGTCTGGGGGCATTTAGAAGGGTCCTGCGTGTCTCTAGAAGGGTCTGGGGGCTTTTAGAAGGGTCCTGTGCGGCTCTAGAAGGGTCTGGCGGCTTGTAGAATGGTCCTGGGGGGCTCTATAAGGGTGTGAGGGCTTTTTGAATGGTCCTGGGGGCATCTAGAAGTCTCTGGGGGCTTTTAGAAGGGTCCTGGGGGCATCTAGAAGGGTCTGGGGCTTTCAGAATGATCCTGGGGGTCGCTAGAAGTGTCTGGGTGTATTTGGAAGGGTCTTGGGGAGCTCTAGAAGGGTCTGGGGGCTTTCAGAAGGGTGTTGGGGGCATGTAGAAGGGTCTGGAGGCTTTTAGAAGGGTCCTTGAGCGCTCTAGAAGGGTCTGGGGGCATTCAGAACGGTCCTGGTGGCCTCTAGAAGGGCGTGGAGGCTTTTAGAAGGGTCCTCGGGGGCTCTAAATGGGTCTGGGGGCTTTTAGAAGGGTCCTGGGTGGCTCTAGAAGGGTCTGGAGGCTTTTAGAAGGGTCCTGCGGGTCTCTAGAAGGATCTGGGGGTTTTTAGAAGGGTCCTGGGAGGCTCTAGAAGGGTCTGATGGATTTTAGAAGGGTCCTGGCAGGTTCTAGAAGGGTCTGGGTGCTTTTAGGAGGATCCGGGGAGGGTCTAGAACGGTCTGGGTGGTTTTGGAAGGGTCCTGGGGGGTTCTAGAAGGGTCTGGGGGATTTTAGAAGGATCCTGGGGGGCTCTAGAAGGGTCTAAGTTATTTTAGAAGGGTCCTGGGGAGCTCTAGACGGGTCTGGGTGCTTTTAGAGGGGCCCTGGACTTCTCTAGAAGGGTCTGGGGCCTTTTAGAAGAGTCCTGGGGGGCTCTAGAAGGGTCTGGGGGCATTTAGAAGTGTCCTGGGGGGCTCTAGAAGGGTCTGGGGGATTTTAAAAGGATCCTGGGGGCCTCTAGAAAGGTCTGGGGGCATTTAGAAGGGTCCTGCGGGTCTCTAGAAGGGTCTGGGGGCTTTTAGAAGGGTCCTTGGGGCTCTAGAAGGGTCTGGGGACTATTAGAGGGTCCCTAGGGGCCTCTAGAAGGGTCTGGGGGCTTTTAGAATGGTCCTTGGGGGCTCTAGAAGGGTCTGGGGGCTTTTAGAAGGGTCCTGGGTGAATCTAGAATGTTCTGCTGGCTTTCAGAAGGGTCCTGGGGTCCTCTAGAAGGGTCTGGGGTCTTTTAGAAGGGTCCGGGGGGGCTCTAGAAGGGTCTGGGGGCTTTTAGAATGGTCCTGGGGTGCTCTAGAAGGGTCTGGGGACTTTTAGAAGGGTCCTGGGGGGCTCTAGAATGGTCTGGGGGCTTTTAGAAGGTTCCTGGGGGCCTCTAGAAGGGTCTGGGGTCTTTTAGAATGATCCAGGGAGGGTCTAGAAAGGTCTGGGGGCCTTTAGAATGGTCCTGGGGGGCTCTAGAAGGGTCTGGGTGCTTTTAGAAGGGTCCTGGGAGGCTCTAGAAGGGTCTGGGGTCTTTTAGAAGAGTCCTGGGTGGCTCTAGAGGGTTCTGGGGTCTTTTAGAAGGGTCCTAGGGGTCTCTAGAAGGGTCTGGGGGCTTTTAGAAGGGTCCTGGGATGCTCTAGAAGGGTCTGGGTGCTTTTAGAAGGGTCCTCGGATGCTCTAGAAGGGTCTGGGGGCTTTTAGAAGGGTCCTGGGGGGCTCTAGAATGTTCTGGTGGCTTTCAGAAGGGTCCTGGGGGTCTCTAGAAGGGTCTGGGGGCTTTTAGAAGGGTCCTGGGGGGCTCTAGAATGGTCTGGGGGCATTTAGAATGGTCCTGGGTGGCTCTAGAAGGGTCTGGGGTCTTTTAGAATGGTCCGGGGGGGCTCTAGAAGGGTCTGGGGAATTTTAGAAGGGTCCTCGGATTTTCTAGAAGGGTCTAGGGGCTTTTAGAAGGGTCCTGGAGGGCTCTAGATTGTTCTGGGGGCTTTCAGAAGGGTCCTGGGGTGCTCCAGAATGGTCTGGGGGCTTTTGGAAGGGTCCTGGGAGGCTCTAGAAGGGTCTGGGGGCTTTTAGAAAGGACCTGGGTGGCTCTAGAAGGGTCTGGGGGCTTTTCGAAGGGTCCTGGGTGTCTCTAGAAGGGTCTGGGGGCTTTTAGAAGGGTCCTGGGAGGCTCTAGATTGGTCTGGGTGCTTTCAGAAGGGTCCTGGGTGTCTCTAGAAGGGTCTGGGGGCTTGTAGAAGGGTCCTGGGGGGCTCTAGAAGGTTCTGGGTGCTTTTAGAAGTGTCCTGGGTGACTCTAGAAGGGTCTGGGGGCTTTTAGAATGGTCCGCGGGGGCTCTAGAAGGATCTGGGGGCTTTTAGAAGTGTCCTGGGGTGCTCTAGAAGGGTCTGGGGAATTTTAGAAGGGTCCTCGGATGTTCTAGAAGGGTCTGGGTGCTTTTAGAAGGGTCCTGGAGGGCTCTAGAAGGTTCTGGGGGCATTCAGAAGGGTCCTGGGGGGCTCTAGAAGGGTCTGGGTGCCTTTAGAAGGGTCCTGGGTGACTCTAGAATGTTCTGCTGGCTTTCAGAAGGGTCCTGGGTTCCTCTAGAAGGGTCTGGTTTCTTTTAGAAGGGTCCGGGGGGGGTTTTGAAGGGTCTGGGTGCTTTTAGAAGGGTCCTGGGGTGCTCTAGAAGGGTCTGGGGACTTTTAGAAGGGTCCTGGGGTGCTCTAGAAGGGTCTGGGGGCTTTTAGAATGATCCTGGGTGGCTCTAGAAGGGTCTGGGTTCTTTTCGAAGGATCCGGGGAGGGTCTAGAAGGGTCTGGGGGCTTTTAGAAGGGTCCTAGGGGCTTCTAGAAGGGTCTGGGGGCTTTTAGATGGGTCCTAGGGGGCTCTAGAAGGGTCTGGGGGCTTTTAGAATGATCCTGGATTTCTAGAAGGGTCTGGGGGCTTTTAGAATGATCCGGGGACGGTCTAGAAAGGTCTGGGTGCTTTTTGAAGGATCCTAGGGGGCTCTAGAAGGGTCTGGGTGCTTTTATAAGGGTCCGGGGAGCCTCTAGAAGGGTCTGGGTGATTTTAGAAAGGTCCTGGGGGGCTCTAGAAAGGTCTAGAGGCTTTTAGACGGGTCCTAGGGGCTTCTAGAAGGGTCTGGGGGCTTTTAGAATGATCCTGGGGGGGTCTAGAAGGGTCTGGGGGCTTTTAGAATGATCCTGGGGGGGTCTAGAAGGGTCTGGGGGCTTTTTAGAATGATCCGGTGTAGCTCTCGAATGGTGTGGGGGCTTTTAGAAGGGTCCTGGGGGCATCTAGAAGGCTCTGGGGGTTTTTATAAGGGTCCTGGGGGGCTCTAGAATGGTCTGAGTGCTTTTAGAAGGATCCGGGGAGGGTCTAGAAGGGTCTGGAGGCTTTTAGAAGGATCCTGGGGGGCTCTAGAAGGGTCTGGGGGATATTAGAAGTGTCCTGGGATGGTCTAACAAGGGTCTGGGTTCTTTTAGAAGGGTCCTGCGGGTCTCTAGAAGGGTCTGGGGGCTTTTAGAAGGGTCCTTGGGGGCTCTAGAAGGGTCTGGGGACCATTCGAGGGGCCCTAGGGGCCTCTAGAAGGGTCTGGGGGCTTTTAGAAGGGTCCTGGGTGGCCTCTAGAAGGGTCTGGGTGCTTTTAGAAGGGTCCTGGGGGTCTCTAGAAGAGTCTGGGGGCTTTTAGAAGAGTCCTGGGAGGCTCTAGAAGGGTCTGGGGGCTTTTAGAAGGGTCCTGGGGGGCTCTAGAAGGTTCTGGGTGCTTTCAGAAAGTCCAGTGGGCCTCTAGAAGAGTCTGGAGCTTTTAGAATGGTCTGGGGGCTTTTAGAAGGGTCCTGGGGGTCTCTAGAAGGGTCTGGCGGCTTTTAGAAGAGTCCTGGGGCCTCTAGAAGGGTCTGGGGGCTTTTAGAAGGGTCCTGGGGGGCTCTAGAAGGGTCTGGAGGCTTTTAGAAGGTTCCGGTGTAGCTCTCGAATGGTGTGGGGGCTTTTAGAAGGGTCCTGGGGGCATCTAGAAGGCTCTGGGGGCTTTTATAAGGGTCCTGGGGGGCTCTAGAATGGTCTGAGTGCTTTTAGAAGGATCCGGGGAGGGTCTAGAAGGGTCTGGAGGCTTTTAGAAGGGTCCTGGGGGGCTCTAGAAGGGTCTGGGGACTTTTAGAAGGGTCCTGGGGGGCTCTAGAATGGTCTGGGGGCTTTTAGAAGGTTCCTGGGGGCCTCTAGAAGGGTCTGGGGTCTTTTAGAATGATCCAGGGAGGGTCTAGAAAGGTCTGGGGGCCTTTAGAATGGTCCTGGGGGGCTCTAGAAGGGTCTGGGTGCTTTTAGAAGGGTCCTGGGAGGCTCTAGAAGGGTCTGGGGGCTTTTAGAAGAGTCCTGGGTGGCTCTAGAGGGTTCTGGGGTCTTTTAGAAGGGTCCTAGGGGTCTCTAGAAGGGTCTGGGGGCTTTTAGAAGGGTCCTGGGATGCTCTAGAAGGGTCTGGGTGCTTTTAGAAGGGTCCTCGGATGCTCTAGAAGGGTCTGGGGGCTTTTAGAAGGGTCCTGGGGGGCTCTAGAATGTTCTGGTGGCTTTCAGAAGGGTCCTGGGGGTCTCTAGAAGGGTCTGGGGGCTTTTAGAAGGGTCCTGGGGGGCTCTAGAATGGTCTGGGGGCATTTAGAATGGTCCTGGGTGGCTCTAGAAGGGTCTGGGGTCTTTTAGAATGGTCCGGGGGGGGTTCTAGAAGGGTCTGGGGAATTTTAGAAGGGTCCTCGGATTTTCTAGAAGGGTCTAGGGGCTTTTAGAAGGGTCCTGGACGGCTCTAGATTGTTCTGGGGGCTTTCAGAAGGGTCCTGGGGTGCTCCAGAAGGGTCTGGGTGCCTTTAGAAGGGTCCTGGGTGACTCTAGAATGTTCTGCTGGCTTTCAGAAGGGTCCTGGGGTGCTCTAGAATGGTCTGGGGGCTTTCAGAAGGGTCCTGGGTGTCTCTAGAAGGGTCTGGGGGCTTGTAGAAGGGTCCTGGGGGGGCTCTAGAAGGTTCTGGGTGCTTTTAGAAGTGTCCTGGGTGACTCTAGAAGGGTCTGGGGGCTTTTAGAATGGTCCGCGGGGGCTCTAGAAGGATCTGGGGGCTTTTAGAAGTGTCCTGGGGTGCTCTAGAAGGGTCTGGGGAATTTTAGAAGGGTCCTCGGATGTTCTAGAAGGGTCTGGGTGCTTTTAGAAGGGTCCTGGAGGGCTCTAGAAGGTTCTGGGGGCATTCAGAAGGGTCCTGGGGGGCTCTAGAAGGGTCTGGGTGCCTTTAGAAGGGTCCTGGGTGACTCTAGAATGTTCTGCTGGCTTTCAGAAGGGTCCTGGGGTCCTCTAGAAGGGTCTGGTTTCTTTTAGAAAGGTCCGGGGGGGGTTTTGAAGGGTCTGGGTGCTTTTAGAAGGGTCCTGGGGTGCTCTAGAAGGGTCTGGGGACTTTTAGAAGGGTCCTGGGGTGCTCTAGAAGGGTCTGGGGGCTTTTAGAATGATCCTGGGTGGCTCTAGAAGGGTCTGGGTTCTTTTCGAAGGATCCGGGGAGGGTCTAGAAGGGTCTGGGGGCTTTTAGAAGGGTCCTAGGGGCTTCTAGAAGGGTCTGGGGGCTTTTAGATGGGTCCTAGGGGGCTCTAGAAGGGTCTGGGGGCTTTTAGAATGATCCTGGGATTTCTAGAAGGGTCTGGGGGCTTTTAGAATGATCCGGGGACGGTCTAGAAAGGTCTGGGTGCTTTTTGAAGGATCCTAGGGGGCTCTAGAAGGGTCTGGGTGCTTTTATAAGGGTCCGGGGAGCCTCTAGAAGGGTCTGGGTGATTTTAGAAAGGTCCTGGGGGGCTCTAGAAAGGTCTAGAGGCTTTTAGACGGGTCCTAGGGGCTTCTAGAAGGGTCTGGGGGCTTTTAGAATGATCCTGGGGGGGTCTAGAAGGGTCTGGGGGCTTTTAGAATGATCCTGGGGGGGTCTAGAAGGGTCTGGGGGCTTTTAGAATGATCCGGGGACGGTCTAGAAAGGTCTGGGTGCTATTTGAAGGATCCTAGGGGGCTCTAGAAGGGTCTGGGTGCTTTTAGAAGGATCCGGGGAGGGTCTAGAAGGGTCTGGGTGCTATTTGAAGGATCCTAGGGGGCTCTAGAAGGGTCTGGCGGCTTTTAGAAGAGTCCTGGGGCCTCTAGAAGGGTCTGGGGGCTTTTAGAAGGTTCCGGTGTAGCTCTCGAATGGTGTGGGGGCTTTTAGAAGGGTCCTGGGGGCATCTAGAAGGCTCTGGGGGTTTTTATAAGGGTCCTGGGGGGCTCTAGAATGGTCTGAGTGCTTTTAGAAGGATCCGGGGAGGGTCTAGAAGGGTCTGGAGGCTTTTAGAAGGGTCCTGGGGGGCTCTAGAAGGGTCTGGGGGATATTAGAAGTGTCCTGGATGGTCTAACAAGGGTCTGGGTTCTTTTAGAAGGGTCCTGCGGGTCTCTAGAAGGGTCTGGGGGCTTTTAGAAGGGTCCTTGGGGGCTATAGAAGGGTCTGGGGACCATTCGAGGGCCCTAGGGGCCTCTAGAAGGGTCTGGGGGCTTTTAGAAGGGTCCTGGGTGGCTCTAGAAGGGTCTGGGTGCTTTTAGAAGGGTCCTGGGGGTCTCTAGAAGAGTCTGGGGGCTTTTAGAAGAGTCCTGGGAGGCTCTAGAAGGGTCTGGGGGCTTTTAGAAGGGTCCTGGGGGGCTCTAGAAGGTTCTGGGTGCTTTCAGAAAGTCCAGTGGGCCTCTAGAAGAGTCTGGAGGCTTTTAGAATGGTCTGGGGGCTTTTAGAAGGGTCCTGGGGGTCTCTAGAAGGGTCTGGCGGCTTTTAGAAGAGTCCTGGGGCCTCTAGAAGGGTCTGGGGGCTTTTAGAAGGGTCCTGGGGGGCTCTAGAAGGGTCTGGAGGCTTTTAGAAGGTTCCGGTGTAGCTCTCGAATGGTGTGGGGGCTTTTAGAAGGGTCCTGGGGGCATCTAGAAGGCTCTGGGGGCTTTTATAAGGGTCCTGGGGGGCTCTAGAATGGTCTGAGTGCTTTTAGAAGGATCCGGGGAGGGTCTAGAAGGGTCTGGAGGCTTTTAGAAGGGTCCTGGGGGGCTCTAGAAGGGTCTGGGACTTTTAGAAGGGTCCTGGGGGGCTCTAGAATGGTCTGGGGGCTTTTAGAAGGTTCCTGGGGGCCTCTAGAAGGGTCTGGGTGCTTTTAGAAGGGTCCTGGGATGCTCTAGAAGGGTCTGGGAGCTTTTAGAAGGGTCCTGGATGCTCTAGAAGGGTCTGGGAGCTTTTAGAAGGGTCCTGGTGGGCTCTAGAAGGGTCTGGGGGCTTTTAGAAGGGTCCTGGGGGCCTCTAGGAGGGTCTGGAGCTTTTAGAATGGTCCTGGGGGGCTCTAGAAGGGTCTGGGGGCTTGTAGAAGGGTCCTGGGTGCCGCTAGAAGGGTCTGGGGGCTTTTAGAAGGATCCGGGGAGGGTCTAGAAGGGTCTGGGTCTTTTAGAAGGTCCTGGGGGGCTCTAGAAGGGTCTGGGAGCTTTTAGTAGGGTCCTGGGGGGCTCTAGAAGGGTCTGGGTTCTTTTAGAATGGTCCGGGGGGCTCTAGAAGGGTCTGGGGGCTTTTAGAAGGGTCCTGGGGGCCTCTAGAAGGATCTGGGGGCTTTTAGATGGGTCCTGGGGTTCTCTAGAAGGGTCTGGGGGCATTTAGAAGGGTCCTGAGGGGCTCTAGAAGGGTCTGGGGGCTTTTAGAATGATCCGGGGACGGTCTAGAAGGTCTTTATGCTTTTAGAATGATCCTAGGCGGCTCTAGAAGGGTCTGGGTCTTTTAGAAGGGTCCTGGGGTGCTCTAGAAGGGTCTGGAGGCTTTTAGAATAATCCGGGGAGGGTCTAGAAGGGTCTGGGTTCTTTTAGAATATTCCTGGGAGGTTTTAGAAGGGTCTGGGTCTTTTAGAATGTTCAGGGGAGGGTCTAGAAGGGTCTGGGCGCTTTTAGACGGGTCCTGGGGGGCTCTACAAGGGTCTGGAGGCTTTTAAAGGGGTTCTGGGGGGCCCTAGAAGGGTCTGGGTTCATTTAGAAGGATCCGGGGAGGGTCTAGAAAGGTCGGAAGGCTATTAGAAGGGTCCTGGGAGGCTCTAGAAGAATCTGGGGGCTTTTAGAATGATCCGGGGAGGGTCTAGAAGGGTCTGGGGTCCTTTAGAAGGGCCCTGGGGGGCTCTAGAATGGTCTGGGGGCTTTTAGATGGGTCCTGGGGGCCTCTAGAAGGGTCTGGGGGCTTTAAAAATGATCCGGGGAGGGTCTAGAAAGGTCTGTGGGCCTTTAGAATGGTCCTGGGGGGCTCTAGAAGGGTCTGGGTGCTTTTAGAAGGGTCCTGGGATGCTCTAGAAGGGTCAGGGGTTATTTAGAAGAGTCCTGGGTGGCTCTAGAGGGTTCTGGGGGCTTTTAGAAGGGTCCTAGGGGCCTCTAGAAGGGTCTGGAGGCTTTTAGAAGGGCCCTGGGTGAATCTAGAAGGGTCTGGGTGCTTTTAGAAGGGTCCTCGGATGCTCTAGAAGGGTCTGGGGGCTTTTAGAAGGGTCCTGGGGGGCTCTAGAATGTTCTGGGGGCTTTCAGCAGGGTCCTGGGGGTCTCTAGAAGGGTCTGGGTGCTTTTAGAAGGGTCCTGGGGGGCTCTAGAATGGTCTGGGGGCTTTTAGAATGGTCCTGGGTGGCTCTAGAAGGGTCTGGGGGCTTTTAGAAGGGTCCTGGAGGGCTCTAGAAGGTTCTGGGGGCTTTCAGAAGGGTCCTGGGGGTCTCTAGAAGGGTCTGGGCGCTTTTAGAAGGGTCCTGGGGGGCTCTAGAAGGGTCTGGGTGCTTTTAGAAGGGTCCTGGGGTGCTCTAGATTGGTCTGGGTGCTTTTAGAAGGGTCCTGGGTGACTCTAGAATGTTCTGCTGGCTTTCAGAAGGGTCCTGGGGTACTCTAGAAGGGTCTGGGGGCTTTTATAAGGGTCCTGGGTGGCTCTAGAAGGGTCTGGGGGCTTTAAGAAGGGTCCTGGGGTGCTCTAGATTGGTCTGGGTGCTTTTAGAAGGGTCCTGGGAGGCTCTAGAAAGGTCTGGGGGCTTTTAGAAAGGTCCTGGGTGGCTCTAGAAGGGTCTGGGGGCTTTTAGAAGTGTCCTGTGGTGCTCTAGAAGGGTCTGGTGAATTTTAGAAGGGTCCTCGGATGCTCTAGAAGGGTCTGGGTGTTTTTAGAAGGGTCCTGGATGGCTCTAGAAGGTTCTGTGGTCTTTCAGAAGGGTCCTGGGGGTCTCTAGAAGGGTCTGGGCGCTTTTAGAAGGTTCCTGGGGGGCTCTAGAAGGGTCTGGGTGCCTTTAGAAGGGTCCTGGGTGACTCTAGAATGTTCTGCTGGCTTTTAGAAGGGTCCTGGGGTGCTCTAGAAGGGTCTGGGGACTTTTAGAAGGGTCCTGGGGTGCTCTAGAAGGGACGGGGTTCCTTAAGAGGGGCCCTGGGTGCCTCTTGAAGGGTCTGGGGGCATTTAGGAGGGTCCTGGGGGGCTCTAGAAGGGTCTGGAGGCTTTTAGAATGATCCTGGGGGGCTCTAGAAGGGTCTGGCGTCTTTTCGAAGGATCCGGGGAGGGTCTAGAAGGGTCTGGGTGCTTTTAGAAGGGTCCTGGGGGTCTCTAGAAGGGTCTGGTTGCTTTTAGAAGGGTCCTGGGAGGCTCTAGAAGGGTCTGGGGGCTTTTCGAAGGGTCCTGTGTGTCTCTAGAAGGGTCGGGGTGCTTTTATAAGGGTCCGGGGAGCCTCTAGAAGGGTCTGGGTGCTTTTGGAAAGGTCCTGGAGTCCTCTAGAAGGGTCTAGAGGCTTTTAGACGGGTCCTGGGGGCATCTAGAAGGGTCTGGGGGCTTTTCGAAAGGGTCCTGTGTGCCTCTTGAAGGGTCTGGGGGCTTAAGAAGGGCCCTGGGGCCTCTAGAAGGGTCTGGGGGCTTTTAGAAGGGTCCGGGGGGGCTCTGGAAGGGTCTGGGGGCTTTTAGAAGGGTCCTGGGCTGCTCTAGAAGGGACGGGGTGCCTTAAGAGTGGCCCTGGGGGGCTCTAGAATGGTCTGGGGTCTTTTAGAAGGGTCCTGGGGTGCTATAGAAGGGTCTGGGGCCTTTTAGAATGGTCCTGGGGATCTCTAGAAGTGTCTGGGTGCTTTTAGAATTATCCGGAGAGGATCTAGAAGTTTCTGCGGCCTTTTAGAAGGGTCCTGGGGGGCTCTAGAAGGGTCTGGGGGCTTTTAGAAGGGTCTTGGCGTGCTCTAGAATGGTCTGGGGGCCTTAAGATGGGCCCTGGGTACATCTAGAAGGGTCTGGGGGCTTTTAGAATGGTCCTGGGGGGCTCTAGAAGGGTCTGGGGGCTTTTAGAAGGGTCCTGGGGGGCTCTAGAAGGGTCTAGGGGCTTTTAGAATGGTCCTGGGGATCTCTAGAAGTGTCTGGGTGCTTTTAGAATTATCCGGAGAGGATCTAGAAGTTTCTGCGGCCTTTTAGAAGGGTCCTGGGGGGCTCTAGAAGGGTCTGGGGGCTTTTAGAAGGGTCTTGGCGTGCTCTAGAATGGTCTGGGGGCCTTAAGATGGGCCCTGGGTACATCTAGAAGGGTCTGGGGGCTTTTAGAATGGTCCTGGGGGGCTCTAGAAGGGTCTGGGGGCTTTTAGAAGGGTCCTGGGGGGCTCTAGAAGGGTCTGGGGGCTTTTAGAAGGGTCCTGGGAGGATCTAGAAGGGTATGGGGGCTTTTAGAAGGATCCGGGGAGGGTCTAGAAGGGTCTGGGGGCTTTTAGAAGGGTCCTGGTTGCCTCTAGAAGGGTCTCGGGACTTTTAGAAGGGTCCTGGGGGCCTCTAGAAGGGTCTGGGGTCTTTTAGAATGGTCCTGGGTGGCTCTAGAAGGGTCTGGGGGCTTTTAGAAGGGTACCGGGGGGCTCTAGAATGGTCTGGGGGCTTTTAGATGGGTCCTGGGTGTCTCTAGAAGGGTCTGGGGGCTTTTAGAGGGGTCCTGGGAGGCTCTAGAAGGGTCTGGGGGCTTTTAGAATGATCCGGGGACGGTCTAGAAGGGTCTTTATGCTTTTTGAAGGATCCTAGGGTGCTCTAGAAGGGTCTGGGTTCTTTTAGAAGGGTCCTGGGGGGCTCTAGAAGGGTCTGGGGGCATTTAGAATGGTCCTGGGAGGCTCTAGAAGGGTCTGGGTGCTTTTAGAAGGGTCCTGGGGGGCTCTAGAAGGGTCTAGAGTCTTTTAGAAGGGTCCTGGGTGCCTCTAGAAGGGTCTGGGGGCGTTCAGAAGGGTCCTGTGAGGCTCTGGAAGGGTCTGGGTGCTTTTATAAGGGTCCTGGGGTCTATAGAAGTGTCTGGGGGCTTTTACAAGGGTCCGGGGGGGCTCTAGAAGGGTCTGGGGACTTTTAGAAGGGTCCTGGTGGCCTCTAGACAAGTCTGGGGGCTATTAGAAGGGTCCTGGGGGGCTGTAGAAGGGTCTGGGAGCTTGTAGAAGGGTCCTGGGGGGGGCTAGAATGGTCTGGGGTATTTTAGAAGGGTCCTGGGTGGCTCTAGGAGGTTCTGGGGGCTTTCAGAATGGTCCTGGGGGTCTCTAGAATGGTCTGGGTGCTTTTAGAAGGGTCCTGGGGGGCTCAAGAATGGTCTGGGTGCTTTTAGAAGGGTCATGTGGGGCTCTAGAATGTTCTGGGGGCTTTCAGAAGGGTCCTGGGGGCCTCAAGAAGGGTCTAGGGGCTTTTAGAAGGGTCCGGGGGGGCTCTAGAAGGGTCTGGGTGCTTTTAGAAGGGTCCTGGGAACCTTCTAAAAGCACCCAGACACTTTTAGAGCCCCCAGTGTGCTTCTCAAAGCCCCCGGACTTTCTAGAGCCCCCCAAAACCTTATAAAGGCCCCCAAAATCTTATAAAGCCCCCCAGGCCCTACTAAACCCCCTTAGGACCCTTCTACAATACCCTAGACCCTTCTAGAGCCACCGAGGACCCTTCTAAAAGACCCCAAACCCTTCCGGAGCCCCTTAGGAACCTTTTTAGAGACCCTAGACCCTCCTAGATCCTTCAAGGACTCTTCTAAAAGCCCCCAGATACTTCTAGGGGTTAGAGGCAGGGTTAGGGTTAGGGTTAGGGTTAGAGTTAGGGTTAGGGTTAGAGTTAGGGTTAGGGTTAGGGTTAGGGTTAGGGTTAGGGTTAGGGTTAGGGTTAGGGTTAGGGTTAGGGTTAGGGTTAGGGTTAGGGTTAGGGTTAGGGTTATAGTTAGGGTTAGGGTTAGGGTTATAGTTAGAGTTAGGGTTAGGGTTAGGGTTAGAGTTAGGGTTAGGGTTAGGGTTAGGGTTAGGGTTAGGGTTAGGGTTAGGGTTAGGGTTAGAGTTAGGGTTAGGTTTAGGTTTAGGGTTAGGGTTAGGGTTAGAGTTAGGGTTAGGGTTAGGGTTAGGGTTAGGGTTAGGGTTAGGGTTTGGCTTTGTGTTAGAGTTAGGGTTAGAGTAAGAGATAGGTTTAGGGATAGGGTTAGGAACCATTTTTAGCCCTACAAGACCCATCTAAAAGCACTCAGACCATTCACCATCCCCTCAGGACCCTCCTAACTGTCCCCAGATCCTTCTAGAGCCCACCAGGACCCTTCTAAAAGACCCAGACCCCTCTAGAGCCCCCCAAGACCATTCTAAAAGCCCCCAGACCCTTCTAGAGCCCCCCAGGACCCTTCTAATAGCCCCCAGAGCCTTCTAGATGCCCCCAGGACGCTTCTAAAAGCCCTAACACCCTTCTAGAGCCCCCCAGGACCCTTCTAAAAGCCTCCAGACACTTCTAGAGCTCCCCAGGACCCTTCTAAAATCCCCCAGACCCTTCTAGAGGCCCCCAGGGCCCCTCTAATGGTCCCCAGACCCTTCTAGAGCCCCCCAGGACCCATATAAAAGCACCCAGACCCTTCTACATCCCCACAGAACCCATCTAAAAGCCCCCAGACCCTTCTAGAGCCACCCAGGTCCCTTCTAAAAGCACCCAGACCTTTCTAGATGCACCCAGGACCCTTCTGAAAGCACCCAGACCCTTCTAGACCATCCCCGGATCATTCTAAAAGCACCCAGACCCATCTAGAGCCCACCAGGACTCTTCTAAAACCCTCCAGACCCTTCTAGAGGCCCCCAGGACCCTTCTGAATGCCCCCAGACACTTCTAGACCCCCCAGGACCCTTCTAAAAGCCTCCAGACCCTTCTAGAGCTCCCCAGGACCCTTCTAAATGCACCCAGACATTTCTAGCGCCCCCCAGGACCCTTCTAAAAGCCCCCAGACCCATCTAGAACTCCCCAGGACCCTTCTAAAAGCCCCCAGACCCTTCTAGAGCCCCCCTGTACCCTTCTAAAAGCACCCAGACCCTTCGAGAGCCCCACAGGACCCTTCTAAAAGCCACCAGACCCTTCTAGACCCTCCCCGAATCCTTCTAAAAGCACTCAGACCCTTCTAGAGACACGCAGGACCCTTCTAAAAGCCCTCACACCCTTCTAGAGCCTCCCAGGACCATTCTAAAAGCCCCCAGACAATTCTAGAGCTCCCCAGGACCCTTCTAAAATCCCCCAGACCCTTCTAGAGGACCCCAGTGCCCCTCTAATGTTCCCCAGACCCTTCTAGAGCCCCCAAGGACCCTTCTAAAAGCCCCCAGAGCCTTCTAGACCCTCCCTGGATCCTTCTAATTGCACCCAGACCCTTCTAGAGCCCCCCAGGACCCTTCTACAAGACCTCCGAACCCTTCTACAGACTCTACGGACACTTCTAAAAGCCCCCGGACCCTTCTAGAGCCCCCCAGGACCCATCTAAAAGCCCCCAGACCCTTCTACAGCCACACAGGACCCTTCTGAAAGCACCCAGACCCTTCTAGAGCCCCCCAGGACCTTTCTAAAAGAACCCAGACCCTTCTACACCCTCCCAGGATCATTCTAAAAGCACCCAGACCCTTCTACAGCCTCCCAGGACCCTTCTAAAATCCTTCAGACCCTTCTAGAAGCCCCCAGGACCCTTCTGAAAGCCCCCAGAGCCTTGTAGATGCCCCCAGGACCCTTCTATAAGCAACCACACACTTCTAGAGCCCCCAGGACGCTTCTAAAAGCCCCCAGACCATTCTAGAGCCACCCAGAACCCTTCTAAAAGCCCCCAAACCCTTCTAGAGGCCCCCAAGATCCTTCTAAAAGCCCCCAGACCCTTCCAGAGCCCCACGGGACCTTTCTAAATGCCCCCAGACCATTCTAGAGCCACCCAGGACATTTCTAAAAGCACCCAGACCCTTCTAGAGCCCACCAGGACCCTTCTAAAAGCAACCAGACCATTCTAGAGCCACCCAGGGCCCTTCTAAAATCACCCAGACACTTGTAGAGCCTCCCAGGACCCTTCTAAAAGCACCCAGACCCTTCTAGAGACCCTACAGGACCCTTCTAGAAGCCCTCAGACCTTTCCAGAGTCTAACAGTACCCTTCTAAAAGACCCCAGACCCTTCTAGAGCCCCCCAGGACACTTCTAAAAGTCCCCAGAGCCATCTAGATGCCCCCAGGACCCTTCTAAAAGCACTCACACTCTTCTAAAGCCACCCAGGACTCTTCTAAAAGCCCCCAGAGCATTCTAGAGCCCCGCAGGACCATTCTAAAAGCCCCCAGACCCTTCTAAAGACCCCCAGGACCCTTCTAAAAGCACCCAGACCCTTCTAGAGCCTCCCAGGACCCTTCTAAAAGAACCCAGACGCTTCTAGATCACCACAGGACCCTTATAAAAGCCCCCAGACCCTTCTAGAACCTCCCCGAATCCTTCTAAAACACCCAGACCCTTCTAGAGCCTCCCAGGACCCTTCTAATATCCCGCAGACATTTCTAGAGGCCCCCAGGACCCTTCTAAGAGCACCCAGACCATTCTAGATCCCCCCAGGACCCTTCTAAAAGCCCCCAGACCCTTCTAGAGAACCGCAGGACCTTCTAAAAGCCCCCAGACCATTCTAGATTCTCCCAGGACCCTTCTAAAAGCCCCCAGACACTTCTAGAGCTCCCCAGACCCTTCTAGAGGCCACCAGGGCTTCTCTAATGGTCCCCAGACCCTTCTAGAGCCCCCAAGGACCCTTCTAAAAGGCCCCAGAGCCTTCTAGACCCTCCCCGGATCCTTCTAATAGACCCCAGACCCTTCTAGAGCCACGCAGGACCCTTCTAAAAGCACCCAGACCTTTCTAGAGGCCCCCTGGACCCTTCAAAAAGCCCCCAGACCCTTCTAGAGCCTCCCAGGGCCATTCTAAAAGCACCCAGACCCTTCTAGATCCTCCCAGGACCGTTCTAAAAGCACCCAGACCCTTCTAGAGCCCCCCAGGACCTTTCTAAATGCCCCCAGACCCTTCTAGAGCCCCACAGGACCCTTCTAAAAGCACCCATACCCTTCTAGAGACCCTACAGGACCCTTCTAGAAGCCCTCAGACCTTTCCAGAGTCTAACAGTACCCTTCTAAAAGACCCCAGACCCTTCTAGAGCCCCCCAGGACACTTCTAAAAGCACCCAGACCCTTCTAGAGACCCCTAGGACCCTTCTCAAAGACCCCAGACCCTTCTAGATTCCTCCAGGACCCTTCTAAAAGCACCCAGACCCTTCTAGAGACCCGCAGGACCCTTCTAAAAGCACCCAGACCCTTCTACATTCACCCAGGACCCTTCTAAAAGACCCCAGACCCTTCTAGAGCTCCCCAGGACCCTTCTAAAACCCCCCAGACCCTTCTAGAGGCCGCCAGGGCTCCTCTAATGGTCCCCAGACCCTTCTAGAGCCCCCAAGGACCCTTCTAAAAGCCCCCAGAGCCTTCTAGACCCTCCCCGGATCCTTCTAATAGCACCCAGACCCTTCTAGAGCCCCCCAGGACCCTTCTAAAAGGCCCCAGACCCTTCTAGAGCCTCCACGGACACTTCTAAAAGCAACCAGACCCTTCTAGAGCCTCCCAGGACCCTTTTAAAATCCCTCAGACACTTCTAGAGGCCCCCAGGTCCCTTCTAAAATATCCCAGAGCCTTCAAGATGCCCCCAGGACAATTCTAAAAGACCTCACACCCTTCTAGAGCCACCCAGGAACCTTCTAAAAGCCCCCAGACCCTTCTAGAGACCCGCAGGACCCTTCTAATAGCACTCAGACCCTTCTAGAGTCTACCAGGACCCTTCTAAAAGCACCCAGACCTTTCTAGAGCTCCCCAGGACCATTCTAAACTCCCCCAGACCCTTCCAGAGCCCCCCAGGACGCTTCTAAATGCCCCCAGACCCATCTAGAGCACCCCAGGACTCTTCTAAAAGACTCCAGTCCCTTCTAGAGGCCCCCAGGACCCTTCTGAATGCCCCCAGACCCTTCTAGAGCCCCCCAGGACTCTTCTAAAAGACCTCAGACCATTCCAGAGGCCCTCAGGACCCTTCTGAAAGCGCCCAGACCCTTCTAGAGCAACCCAGGACCCTTCTAAATGCACCCAGACAATTCTAGCGCCACCCAGGACCCTTCTAAAAGCCCCCAGACCCTTCTAGAGACCCCCAGGACCCTTCTAAAAGTCCCCAGACACTTCTAGACCCCCCAGGACCCTTCTAAAAGCACCCAGACCCTTCTACATCCCCACAGAACCCTTCTAAAAGCCCCCAGACCCTTCTAGAGCCACCCAGGTCCCTTCTAAAAGCACCCAGACCTTTCTAGATGCACCCAGGACCCTTCTGAAAGCACCCAGACCCTTCTAGACCATCCCCGGATCATTCTAAAAGCACCCAGACCCATCTAGAGCCCACCAGGACTCTTCTAAAACCCTCCAGACCCTTCTAGAGGCCCCCAGGACCCTTCTGAATGCCCCCAGACACTTCTAGACCCCCCAGGACCCTTCTAAAAGCCTCCAGACCCTTCTAGAGCTCCCCAGGACCCTTCTAAATGCACCCAGACATTTCTAGCGCCCCCCAGGACCCTTCTAAAAGCCCCCAGACCCATCTAGAACTCCCCAGGACCCTTCTAAAAGCCCCCAGACCCTTCTAGAGCCCCCCTGTACCCTTCTAAAAGCACCCAGACCCTTCGAGAGCCCCACAGGACCCTTCTAAAAGCCACCAGACCCTTCTAGACCCTCCCCGAATCCTTCTAAAAGCACTCAGACCCTTCTAGAGACACGCAGGACCCTTCTAAAAGCCCCCACACCCTTCTAGAGCCTCCCAGGACCATTCTAAAAGCCCCCAGACAATTCTAGAGCTCCCCAGGACCCTTCTAAAATCCCCCAGACCCTTCTAGAGGACCCCAGTGCCCCTCTAATGTTCCCCAGACCCTTCTAGAGCCCCCAAGGACCCTTCTAAAAGCCCCCAGAGCCTTCTAGACCCTCCCTGGATCCTTCTAATTGCACCCAGACCCTTCTAGAGCCCCCCAGGACCCTTCTACAAGACCTCCGAACCCTTCTACAGACTCTACGGACACTTCTAAAAGCCCCCGGACCCTTCTAGAGCCCCCCAGGACCCATCTAAAAGCCCCCAGACCCTTCTACAGCCACACAGGACCCTTCTGAAAGCACCCAGACCCTTCTAGAGCCCCCCAGGACCTTTCTAAAAGAACCCAGACCCTTCTACACCCTCCCAGGATCATTCTAAAAGCACCCAGACCCTTCTACAGCCTCCCAGGACCCTTCTAAAATCCTTCAGACCCTTCTAGAAGCCCCCAGGACCCTTCTGAAAGCCCCCAGAGCCTTGTAGATGCCCCCAGGACCCTTCTATAAGCAACCACACACTTCTAGAGCCCCCAGGACGCTTCTAAAAGCCCCCAGACCATTCTAGAGCCACCCAGAACCCTTCTAAAAGCCCCCAAACCCTTCTAGAGGCCCCCAAGATCCTTCTAAAAGCCCCCAGACCCTTCCAGAGCCCCACGGGACCTTTCTAAATGCCCCCAGACCATTCTAGAGCCACCCAGGACATTTCTAAAAGCACCCAGACCCTTCTAGAGCCCACCAGGACCCTTATAAAGGCAACCAGACCATTCTAGAGCCACCCAGGGCCCTTCTAAAATCACCCAGACACTTCTAGAGCCTCCCAGGACCCTTCTAAAAATCCTCAGACCTATCTAGAGGCCCCCAGGACCCTTCTAAAAGTCCCCAGAGCCATCTAGATGCCCCCAGGACCCTTCTAAAAGCACTCACACTCTTCTAAAGCCACCCAGGACTCTTCTAAAAGCCCCCAGAGCATTCTAGAGCCCCGCAGGACCATTCTAAAAGCCCCCAGACCCTTCTAAAGACCCCCAGGACCCTTCTAAAAGCACCCAGACCCTTCTAGAGCCTCCCAGGACCCTTCTAAAAGAACCCAGACGCTTCTAGATCACCACAGGACCCTTATAAAAGCCCCCAGACCCTTCTAGAACCTCCCGAATCCTTCTAAAACACCCAGACCCTTCTAGAGCCTCCCAGGACCCTTCTAATATCCCGCAGACATTTCTAGAGGCCCCCAGGACCCTTCTAAGAGCACCCAGACCATTCTAGATCCCCCCAGGACCCTTCTAAAAGCCCCCAGACCCTTCTAGAGAACCGCAGGACCTTCTAAAAGCCCCCAGACCATTCTAGATTCTCCCAGGACCCTTCTAAAAGCCCCCAGACACTTCTAGAGCTCCCCAGACCCTTCTAGAGGCCACCAGGGCTTCTCTAATGGTCCCCAGACCCTTCTAGAGCCCCCAAGGACCCTTCTAAAAGGCCCCAGAGCCTTCTAGACCCTCCCCGGATCCTTCTAATAGACCCCAGACCCTTCTAGAGCCACGCAGGACCCTTCTAAAAGCACCCAGACCTTTCTAGAGGCCCCCTGGACCCTTCAAAAAGCCCCCAGACCCTTCTAGAGCCTCCCAGGGCCATTCTAAAAGCACCCAGACCCTTCTAGATCCTCCCAGGACCGTTCTAAAAGCACCCAGACCCTTCTAGAGCCCCCCAGGACCTTTCTAAATGCCCCCAGACCCTTCTAGAGCCCCACAGGACCCTTCTAAAAGCACCCATACCCTTCTAGAGACCCTACAGGACCCTTCTAGAAGCCCTCAGACCTTTCCAGAGTCTAACAGTACCCTTCTAAAAGACCCCAGACCCTTCTAGAGCCCCCCAGGACACTTCTAAAAGCACCCAGACCCTTCTAGAGACCCCTAGGACCCTTCTCAAAGACCCCAGACCCTTCTAGATTCCTCCAGGACCCTTCTAAAAGCACCCAGACCCTTCTAGAGACCCGCAGGACCCTTCTAAAAGCACCCAGACCCTTCTACATTCACCCAGGACCCTTCTAAAAGACCCCAGACCCTTCTAGAGCTCCCCAGGACCCTTCTAAAACCCCCCAGACCCTTCTAGAGGCCGCCAGGGCTCCTCTAATGGTCCCCAGACCCTTCTAGAGCCCCCAAGGACCCTTCTAAAAGCCCCCAGAGCCTTCTAGACCCTCCCCGGATCCTTCTAATAGCACCCAGACCCTTCTAGAGCCCCCCAGGACCCTTCTAAAAGGCCCCAGACCCTTCTAGAGCCTCCACGGACACTTCTAAAAGCAACCAGACCCTTCTAGAGCCTCCCAGGACCCTTTTAAAATCCCTCAGACACTTCTAGAGGCCCCCAGGTCCCTTCTAAAATATCCCAGAGCCTTCAAGATGCCCCCAGGACAATTCTAAAAGACCTCACACCCTTCTAGAGCCACCCAGGAACCTTCTAAAAGCCCCCAGACCCTTCTAGAGACCCGCAGGACCCTTCTAATAGCACTCAGACCCTTCTAGAGTCTACCAGGACCCTTCTAAAAGCACCCAGACCTTTCTAGAGCTCCCCAGGACCATTCTAAACTCCCCCAGACCCTTCCAGAGCCCCCCAGGACGCTTCTAAATGCCACCAGACCCATCTAGAGCACCCCAGGACTCTTCTAAAAGACTCCAGTCCCTTCTAGAGGCCCCCAGGACCCTTCTGAATGCCCCCAGACCCTTCTAGAGCCCCCCAGGACTCTTCTAAAAGACCTCAGACCATTCCAGAGGCCCTCAGGACCCTTCTGAAAGCGCCCAGACCCTTCTAGAGCAACCCAGGACCCTTCTAAATGCACCCAGACAATTCTAGCGCCACCCAGGACCCTTCTAAAAGCCCCCAGACCCTTCTAGAGACCCCCAGGACCCTTCTAAAAGTCCCCAGACACTTCTAGACCCCCCAGGACCCTTCTAAAAGCACCCAGACCCTTCTAGAGCCCCCCAGGACACTTCTAACAGCCCCCAGACCATTCTAGACCCACCCCGAATCCTTCTAAAAGCGCCCAGACCATTCTAGAACCTCCCAGGACCCTTCTAAAAGGCCGCAGACACCTCTAGAGGACCCCAGGACACTTCTAAAAGCCCCCAGAGCCTTCTAGATGCCCCCAGGACCCTTCTAAAAGCCCTCACATCACTTAGAGCCCCCCAGGACCCTTCTAAAAGACCCCAGACCCTTCTAGAGGCCCCGCAGGACCCTTCTAAAAGCCCCCAGACCCTTCTAGAGACACGCAGGACCCTTTTAAATGCCCCCAGACACTTCTAGAGTCTCCCAGGACCGTTCTAAAAGCCCCCAGACTCTTCTAGATAATCCCAGGTCCACTCTAAAAGCACCCAGACCCTTCTAGAGCCCCCCAGGACCATTCTAAAAGCACCCAGACTCTTCTAGAGCCCCCCAGGACCCTTCTAAGAGCCCCCAGACCCTTCTAGAGCCCCCCAGGACCCTTCTAAAAGCCCCCAGACCCTTCTAGAGACCCGCAGGACCCTTCTAAAAGCCCCCAGACATTTCTAGAGGACACCAGGACCCTTCTAAAAGCCCCCAGACCTTTCTAGAGCTCCCCAGGACCCTTCTAAAATCCCTCATACCCTTCTAGAGTCCCCCAGGGCTCCTCTAATCGTCCCCAGACCCTTCTAGAGCAACCAAGGACCATTCTAAAAGCCCCCAGACCCTTCTAGAGGCACCCAGGACCCTTCTAAAAGCACCCAGACCCTTCTAGAGCCCCGCAGGACCCTTCTAAAAGCCGCCAGACCCTCCTAGACCCTCCCCGGATCCTTCTAAAATCCTCCAGACATTTGTAGAGCCCGCCAGGACCCTTCTAAAAGCTCCGAGACCTTTCTAGACCATCCCCGGATCCTTCTAAAATACTCCAGACATTTTTAGAGCCCCCCAGGACCCTTCTAAAAGCCCTCAGACCCTTCTAGACCATCCCCGGATCCTTCTAAAAGCTCCCAGACCCATCTAGAGCACCCCAGGACTCTTCTAAAAGCCTCCAGACCCTTCTAGAATCACCCAGGACCCTTCTGAATGCCCCCAGACCTTTCTAGACACCCCAGGACGCATCTAAAAGCCTCCAGACCCTTCTAGAGGCCCCCAGGACCCTTCTGAAAGCAACCAAACCCTTCTGGAGCTCCCCAGGAACCTTCTAAATACACCCAGACACTTCTAGCGCCTCCCAGGACCCTTCTAAAAGCCCCCAGACCCTTCTAGAGCTCACCAGGACCCTTCTAAAAGCCCCCAGACCCATCTAGATCCCCTAAGGACCCTTCTAAAAGCCCCCAGACCCTTCTAGAGCCACACAGGACCCTTCTAAAAGCCACCAGACCCTTCTAGAACCTCCCCGAATCATTCTAAAAGCACCCAGACCCTTCTAGAGCCTCCCAGGTCCCTTCTAACATCCCTCAGACATCTCTAGAGGCCCCCAGGACCCTTCTAAAAGCCCCCAGAACCTTCTAGATGCCCCCAGGACCCTTCTAAAAGCCCTCACACCCTTCTAGAGCACCCCAGGACCCTTCTAAAAGCACCCAGACCCTTATAGAGCCGCCCAGGACTCTTCTAAAAGCCCCCAGACCCTTCTAGAGACCCGCAGGACCCTTCTAAACGACCCCAGACCCTTCTAGAGTCTACCAGGACCTTTCAAAAAGCCCCCAGGCCCTTCTAGAGCTGCCCAGGACAATTCTAAACTCACCCAGACCCTTCTAGAGGCCCCCAGGGCTCCTCTAATGGTCCCCAGACCATTCTAGAGCCCCCAAAGACCCTTCTAAAAGCCTCCAGACCCTTCTAGAGACATGCAGGAAACTTCTAAAAGACCCCAGACCCTTCTAGAGCCTCCCAGGACCCTTCTAAAAGCCCCCAGACAATTCTAGAGCTCCCCAGGACCCTTCTAAAATCTCCCAGACCTTTCTAGAGGACACCAGTGCCCCTCTAATGGTCCCCAGACCCTTCTATAGCCCCCAAGGACCCTTCTAAAAGCCCCCAGACCCTTCTAGACCCTCCCAGGATCATTCTAATAGCCCCGGACCCTTCCAGAGCCCCCCAGGACCCATCTAAAGCCCCCAGACCCTTCTAATGCCCCACAGGACCATTCTAAAAGCCCCCAGACCATTCTAGAGCCACCCAGGACCCTTCTAAAAGCACCTAGACCCTTCTAGAGGCCCCCAGGACCCTTCTAAAAGACCCCAGACCTTTCTAGAGGCCCCCTGGACCCTTCAAAAAGACCCCAGACCCTTCTAGAGCCTCCCAGGACCATTCTAAAAGCACCCAGACAGTTCTAGAGCCTCCCAGGACCCTTCTAAAAGCACCCAGACCCTTCTAGAGCCCCCCAGGACCATTCTAAAAGCCCCCAGACCCTTCTAGAGCCTCGCAGGACCCTTCTAAAAGCCCCCAGACCCTTCTAGAGACCCTACAGGACCCTTATAAAAGCCCTCTGACCCTTCTGGCGTCTCCCAGGACCCTTCTAAAAGCTCCCAGACCCTTCTAGAGCACCCCAGGACCCTTCTAAAAACACCCAGACCCTTCTAGAGGCCCCTAGGACCCTTCTCAAAGACCCCAGAGCCTTCTAGAGTCCTCCAGGGCCCTTCTAAAAGCCCCCAGACCGTTCTAGAGGACCCCAGGGCTCCTCTAATGGTCCCCAGACCATTCTAGAGCCACCAAGGACCCTTCTAAATGCCCCCAGAGCCTTCTAGACCCTCCCCGGATCCTTCTAAAAGCACCCAGACCCTTCTAGAGCCCCCCAGGACCCTTCTAAAAGCCCCCGGACCCTTCTAGAGCCCCCCAGGACCAATCTAAAAGCCCCCAGACCCTTCTACAGCCCCACAGGACCCTTCTAAAAGCCCCCAGACCCTTCTAGAGCCACCCAGGATCTTTCTGAAAGCACCCAGACCCTTCTAGAGGCCCCCAGGACCCTTCTGAAAGCACCCAGACCCTTCTAGAGCTCCCAAGGACCCTTCTAAAAGCCGCCAGACACTTCTAGAGGCTCCCCGGATCCTTCTAAAATCCTCCAGACATTTGTAGAGCCCCCCAGGACCCTTCTAAAAGCACCCAGACCCTTCTAGACCATCCCCGGATCCTTCTAAAACCACCCAGACTCATCTGGATCCTCCCAGGACCTTTCTAAAAGCCTCCAGACCATTCTAGATGACCCAGGACCCTTCTAAAAGCCCCCAGACCCTTCTAGAGGCCCCCAGGACCCTTCTAAATGCACCCAGACCCTTCCAGAGCCCCACAGGACCCTTCTAAAAGCCCCCAGACCCTTCTAGACCCTGCCCGAATCCTTCTAAAAGCAACCAGACCCTTCTAGAGCCTCCCAGGACCCTTTTAAAATCCCTCAGACACTTCTAGAGGCCCCCAGGACCCTTCTTAAAGACCTCACACACTTCTAGAGCCCCCCAGGACCATTCTAAAAGAACCCAGACCCTTCTAGAGACCCGAAGGACCCTTCTAAAAGCACTCAGACCCTTCTAGAGTCTCCCAGGACCCTTCTAAAAGCACCCAGACACTTCTAGAGCTCCCCAGGACCTATCTAAACTCCCCCAGACCCTTCTAGAGCCCCCCAGGACCCTTCTAAAAGACCCCAGACCATTCTAGAGCCCCCCAGGACCATTCTCAAAGATTCCAGACCCTTCTAGAGCCACCCAGGACCCTTCTAAAAGCCGCCAGACCCTTCTAGAGCCTCCCCGGATCATTCTAAAAGCCCATAGACGCTTCTAGATGCACTCAGGACCATTCTAAAACCCTCCAGACATTTGTAGAGCCTCCCAGGACCCTTCTAAAAGCCCCCAGACCCTTCTAGAACCTCCCCGGATCCTTCTAAAAGTAACCAGACCCATCTGGATCCTCCCAGGACCCTTCTAAAAGACCGCAGACCCTTCTAGAGGCCCCAAGAACCCTTCTAATAGCCCCCCAGACCCTTCTAGAGCCCCTCAGGACCCTTCTGAAAGCCCCCAGACCCTTCTAGAGCACCCCAGGACCCTTCTAAATGCCCCTAGACTTTTCTAGAGGCCCCCAGGATCCTTCTAAAATCCCCCAGACCCTTCTAGATACCCCCAGGACCCTTCTAAATGCCCCCAGACCCTTCTAGAGCCCCCCAGGACCTTCTAAAAGCCTCCAGACTTTTCTAGAGGCCCGCAGGACCCTTCTGAAAGCCCCCAGACCCTTCTAGAGCCCCCCATAACTCCTCTAAAAGCCCCCAGACCCTTCTAGAGAAGGCCAGGTCCCCTATAAAAGCACCCAGACCCTTCTAGAGCTCCCCAGGACCCTTCTAAAATCCCTCAGACCCTTCTAGAGCCCACCAGGACAATTCTAAAATCCCCCAGACCGTTCTAGAACCCCCCAGGACCCTTCTAAAACCCCCCAGACCGTTCTAGACCCTCCCCGGATCCTTCTAAAAGCCCCCACACCCTTCTAGAGCCCCCCAGGACCCTTCTAAAAGCCCCCAGACCCTTCTAGAGATTCCACGTATCCTTCTAAAAGCCCCCAGACCCTTCTAGAGCCCCCCAGGACCCTTCTAAATGCCCCCAGACCAATCTAGAGCCCCCCAGGACTCTTCTAAAAATATCCAGTACCTTCTAGAGGCCACCAGGACCGTTCTGAATGCCCCAGACCATTCTAGAGCCCATCAGGACCATTCTAAAAGCCTCCAGACCCTTCTACATGCCCCCAGGACCCTTCTGAAAGCCCCAGACCCTTCTAGAGCTCCCGAGGACTCTTCTAAAAAGCCCCAGATCCTTCTAGAGCCCTCCAGGACCCGTCTAAAAGACCCCAGACCCTTCTAGAGCTCCACAGGACCCTTCTAAAAGCCCCAGACCCTTCTAGAGCCTCCCAGGACCCTTCCAAATGCCCCCAGAACCTTGTAGAGACCCGCAGGACCCTTCTAAAAGAACCCAGACCCTTGTAGACCATCCCTGGATCCTTCTAATAGCCCCCAGACCCTTCTAGAGTTCCCCAGGACCCTTCTAAAAGTCCCCAGACCCTTCTAGACCCTCCCCGGATCCTTCTAAAAGCACCCAGACCCTTCTAGAGCCTCCCAGGACCCTTCTAAAATCTCTCAGACCCTTCTAGAGCCCCCAAGGACCCTTCTAAAAGCCCCCAGAACCTTCTAGAGACCGGCAGGACCCTTCTAAAAGAACCCAGACCCTTGTAGAACATCCCTGGATCCTTCTAATAGCCCCCAGACCCTTCTAGAGCCCCCAAGAACCCTTCTAATAGCCCCCCAGACCCTTCTAGACCCTCCCCGGATCCTTCTAAGAGCTCCCAGACCCTTCTAGAGACCCGCAGGACCCATCTAAATGCCCCCAGACCCTTCTAGAGTTTCCCAGGACCCATCTAAAAGCCCCCAGACCCTTCTAGAGCTCCCCAGGACCCTTCTAAAATACCCCAGACCCTTCTAGAGGCCCCTAGGGCCCCTCTAATGGTCCCCAGACCCTTCTAGAGCCCCAAGGACCCTTCTAAAAGCACCCAGACCCTTCTAGAGACCCGCAGGACCCTTCTAAATGCCCCCAGACCTTTCTAGAGGCCCCCAGGACCCTTCTAAAATCCCCCAGACCCTTCTAGAGCCCCCCAGGACACTTCGAAATGCCCCCAGACCCTTCTAGAGCCCCCCAGGACCCTTCTAAAAGACCCCAGACCATTCTAGAGCCCCCCAGGACTCTTCTAAAAGCTCCCAGACCCTTATAGAGCTCACCAGGACCCTTCTAAAATCCCTCAGACCCTTCTAGAGCCCCCCAGGATCCTTCTAAAATCCCCCAGACCCTTCTAGAACCCCCCAGGACCCTTCTAAAACCACCCAGACCGTTCTAGACCCTCCCCGGATCCTTCTAAAAGCACCCAGACCCTTCTAGAACCTGCCAGGACCCTTCTAAAATCCATCAGACCCTTCTAGAGCCTCCCAGGACCCTTCTAAAAGCCTCCAGATCCTTCTAGAGACCCGCAGGACCCTTCTAAAAGCCTCCAGACCCTTCTAGAGCAACCCAGGACCCTTCTAAAAGCCCCCAGACCCTTCTAGAAATTCCACGTATCCTTCTAAAAGCCCCCAGACCCTTCTAGATCCCTTAGGACCCTTCTAAATGCCCCCAGACCCATCTAGAGCCCCCCAGGACCCTTCTAAAATCCTCCAGTCCCTTCTAGAGGCCACCAGGACCGCTCTGAATGCCCCCAGACCCTTCTAGAGCGCTCCAGGACCCTTCTAAAAGCCTCCAGACCCTTCTACATGCCCCCAGGACCCTTCTGAAAGCCCCCAGACCCTTCTAGAGCTCCCCAAGACCCTTCCAAATACACCCAGACACTTCTAGCGACCCCCAGGATCATTCTGAAAGCCCCAGACCATTCTAGAGCTCCCCAGGACTCTTCTAAAAGGCCCCAGAGCCTTCTAGAGCCCCCCAGGACCCGTCTAAAAGACCCCAGACCCTTCTAGAGCTCCACAGGACCCTTCTAAAAGCCCCAGACCCTTCTAGACCCTAACCGGATCCTTCTAAAAGCACCCAGACATTTCTAGAGCCTCCCCGGACCCTTCTACAACTCCTCAGACAATTCTAGAGGCCCCCAGGACCCTTCTAAAAGCACCCAGAGACTTCTAGATGCCCCCAGGACCATTCTAAAAGCTCTCACACCCTTCTAGAGCCCCCCAGGACCCTTCTAAAAGAACCCAGACCCTTCTAGAGCCCCACAGGACCCTTCTAAAAGCCCCCAGACCCTTCTCGATCTCCCCAGGACCCTTCTAAAATACCCCAGACCTTTCTAGAGGCACCCAGGGCACCTCTAGTGGTCCCCAGACCCTTCTAGAGCCCCCAAGGACCATTCTAAAAGCCCCCAGACCCTTCTAGAGAACCGAGGACCCTTCTAAATGCACCCAGACCCTTCTACAGCCTACCAAGACCCTTCTAAAAGCCCCCAGACCCTTCTAGAGGCCCCTAGGGCCCCTCTAATGGTCCCCAGACCCTTCTAGAGACCCCAAGGACCCTTCTAAAAGCCCCCAGACCCTTCTAGAGACCCGCAGGACCCTTCTAAAACAACCCAGACCCTTGTTAGACCATCCCAGGACCCTTCTAATATCCCCCAGACCCTTCTAGAGCCCCAAAGGACCCTTCTAAAAGCCTCCAGACCCTTCTAGACCCTCCCCGGATCCTTCTAAATGCACCCAGACCCTTCTAGAGCCCCCCAGGACCCATATAAAAGCCCCCAGAGCCTTCTAGATGCCCCCAGGACCCTTCTAAAAGACCCCACACCATTCTAGAGCCACACCGGAACCTTCTAAAAGCCTCCAGACCCTTCTAGAGCCCCCCAGGACCCTTCTAAAAGCCCCCAGACCCTTCTAGAGGCCCCAGGACTCTTCTAAAAGCCGCCAGACCCTTCTAGAGGCCACCAGGACTCTTCTAAAAGCACCCAGACCCTTCTAGAGGCCCCCTGGACCCTTCTAAAAGCATCCAGACATTTGTAGAGCCCCCCAGGACCCTTCTAAAAGCACCCAGACCCTTCTAGACCCTCTCCGTATCCTTCTAAAAGCACCCAGACCCATCTGGATCCTCACAGGACCCTTCTAAAAGACTCCAGACCCTTCTAGATGCGCCCAGGACCCTTCTATAAGGCCCCAGACCCTACTAGAGCCCCCCAGGACCCTTCTGAAAACCCCCAGACCCTTCTAGAGCCCACCAGGACCCTTCTAAAAGCCCCCAGACCCTTCTAGAGCCCCCCAGGGCCCTTCTAAAAGCTTCCAGACCCTTCTAGAGGCCCCTAGGCCCCTTCTAAAAGCACCCTGACCCTTCTAGAGCCCCACAGGACCCTTCTAAAAGCCCCCAGACCCTTCTAGACCCTCCCTGGATCATTCTGAAAGCACCCAGACCCTTCTAGAGCCTCCCAGGACCCTTCTAAAATCCCTCAGACAATTCTAGATGCCCCCAGGAACCTTCTAAAAGCCCTCACACCCTTTTAGAGCCCACCAGGACTATCCTAAAACCCCCCCGACCCTTCTTGAGCCCCCCAGGACACTTCTAAAAGCACCCAGACCCTTCTAGAGACCCGCAGGACCCATCTAAAAGTCCCCAGACCCTTCTAGAGCCTCCCAGGACCCTTCTAAAAGCCCCAAGACCCTTCTAGAGCTCTCCAGGACCCTTCTAATATCCCCCAGACCCTTCTAGATGCCCCCAAGGCCCCTCTAATGATACTCAGACCCTTCTAGAGCCACCAAGGACCCTTCTAACAGGACCCAGACCCTTCTAGAGACCCGCAGGACAATTCTAAAAGCCCCCAGACCCTTCTAGAGCCTCCCGGGACCCTTCTAAAAGACCCCAGACCCTTCTAGAGCTCCCCAGGACCCTTCTAAAAGCACCCAGACCCTTCTAGAGCCCCCCAGGACCCTATAAAAGCCCCCAGACCCTTCTAGAGCCACCCAAAGCCCCTTCTCAAAGAACCCAGACCCTTCGAGAGCCCGCCAGGACACTTCTATAAGCCCCCAGACCCTTCTAGAGGACCCCAAGGCCCCTCTTAAGGACCCCCGTCTCTCCTAGAAGGGTCTCGGGGCTTTTAGAAGGGCCCTGGGGGGCTCTAGAATGGTCTGGGGGCTTTTAGAAGGGTCCTGGAGTTCTCTAGAAGGGTCTGGGGGCTTTTGAAAGTATCCTGGTGGCCTCTAGAATGGTGTGGGATATATCAGAGGGGTCCGGGGGTGCTCTAGAAGGGTCTGGGGGCTTTTAGAAGGGTCCTGGAAGGCTCTAGAAGGGTCTGGGGACTTTTAGAAGGGTCCTGGGGGCCTCTAGAAGGGTCTGGAGGCTTTTAGAGGGGTCCTGCGAGGCTCTAGAAGGGTCTGGGGGCTTTTAGAGGGGTCCTGGAATGCTCTAGAAGGTTCTTGGGGCTTTCAGAAGGGAACCTGGGGGCCTCTATAAGGGTCTGGGTGCTTTTAGAAGGGTCCTGGGGGGCTCTAGAAGGGTCTTGGGGCTTTTAGAAGGGTCCTGGGGTGCTCTAAAAGGGTCTGGGGACTTTTAGAAGGGTCCTGGGGTGCTCTAGAATGGACGGGGTGCCTTAAGAGGGCCTTGGGGACATCTAGATTGGTCTGGGGGCTTTTAGAAGGGTCCTGGGGAGCTCTAGAAGGGTCTGGGTTCTTTTAGAAGGGTCCTGGGATGCTCTAGAAGGTTCTTGGTGCTTTCAGAAGGGAACCTGGGGGCCTCTATAAGGGTCTGAGGGCTTTAGAATGGTCCTGGGAGGCTCTAGAATGGTCTGGGGTTTTTCAGAAGGATCCGGGGAGGGTCTAGAAGGGTCTGGGGGCTTTCAGAAGGGTCCTGGGGACCTCTAGAAGGGTCTGGGGGCTTTTAGATGGGTCATAGGGGGCTCTAGAAGGGTCAGGGGGCTTTTAGAAGGGTCCTGGTGAGCTCTAGAAGGGTCTGGGGGCTTTTAGAATGATCCGGGGACGGTCTAGAAGGGTCTGGGTGCTTTTTGAAGGATCCTGGGGGTCTCTAGAAGGGTCTGGTGGCTTTTAGAAGGGTCCTGGGAGACTCTAGAATGGTTGGGGTGCATTTATAAGGGACCGGGGAGCCTCTAGAAGGGTCTGGGTGCTTTTAGAATGGCCCTCGGGGGCTCTAGAATGGTCTAGAGGCTTTTAGACGAGTCCTGGGGGCCTCTAGAAGGGTCTGGGGGCTTTTAGAAGGGTCCTGGGTGGATCTAGAATGGTCTGGGGGCTTTTAGAAGGGTCCTGGGGGGCTCTAGAAGGGTCTGGGGGCTTGTAGAATGGTCCTGGGAGGCTCTAGAAGGGTCTGGGGGCTTTTAGAAGGGTCCTGGGGGCCTCTAGAAGGGTCTGGGGGCTTTTAGAAGGGTCCTTGGTGGCTCTAGAAGGGTCTGGGGGCTTGTAGAAAGGTCCTGGTAGGCTCTAGAAGGGTCTGGATGCTTTCAGATAGGTCCAGGGGGCCTCTAGAAGGGTCTGGAAGCTTTTAGAAGGGTCCGGGGGGGCTCTGGAATGGTCTGGGGGCTTTTAGACGGGTCCTGGCGTGCTCTAGAAAGGTCTGGCTCTTTTAGAAGGGTTCTGGTGTGCTCTAGAAGGGTCTAGGGGCTTTTAGAAGGGTACTGGGGGGCTCTAGAAGGGTCTGGGGGCTTTTAGAAGGATCCGGGGAGTGTCTAGAAGTGTCTGCGGCCTTTCAAAAGGGTCCTGGGCTGGTCTAGAAGGGTCTGGGGGCTTTTAGAAGGGTCCTGGGTGGGTCTAGAAGGGTCTGGGGGCTTTTAGAATGGTCCAGGGAGGCTCTAGAAGGGTCTGGGTGCTTTTAGAAGGGTCCTAGGTGCCTCTTGAAGGGTCTGGGGGCATTTAGAAGGGTCCTGGGGGGCTCTAGAAGGGTCTAGGGGCTTTTAGAAGGGTACTGGGGGCCTCTAGAAGGGTCTGGGGGCGTTCAGAAGGGTCCTGTGAGGCTCTGGAAGGGTCTGGGTGCTTTTATAAGGGTCCTGGGGTCTATAGAAGTGTCTGGGGGCTTTTACAAGGGTCCGGGGGGGCTCTAGAAGGGTCTGGGGACTTTTAGAAGGGTCCTGGTGGCCTCTAGACAAGTCTGGGGGCTATTAGAAGGGTCCTGGGGGGCTGTAGAAGGGTCTGGGAGCTTGTAGAAGGGTCCTGGGGGGGGCTAGAATGGTCTGGGGTATTTTAGAAGGGTCCTGGGTGGCTCTAGGAGGTTCTGGGGGCTTTCAGAATGGTCCTGGGGGTCTCTAGAATGGTCTGGGTGCTTTTAGAAGGGTCCTGGGGGGCTCAAGAATGGTCTGGGTGCTTTTAGAAGGGTCATGTGGGGCTCTAGAATTTTCTGGGGGCTTTCAGAAGGGTCCTGGGGGCCTCAAGAAGGGTCTAGGGGCTTTTAGAAGGGTCCGGGGGGGCTCTAGAAGGGTCTGGGTGCTTTTAGAAGGGTCCTGGGGTGCTCTAGAAGGGTCTGGGGTCTTTTAGAAGGGTCCTGGGATGCTCTAGAAGGGACGGGGCTGCTTAAGAGGGGCCCTGGGGCCTCTAGAAGGGTCTGGGGGCTTTTAGAAGGGTCCTGGGGGGCTCTAGAAAGGTCTGGAAGTTTTGAGAAGGGTCCTGGGGGGCTCTAGAATGGTCTGGGGGCTTTTAGAAGTGTCCTGGGGTGCTCTAGAATGGTCTGGGTGCTTTTAGAAGGGTCCTGGGGGGCTCTAGAAGGGACGGGGTGGCTTAAGAGGGGCCCTGGGTCCTCTAGAAGGGTCTGGGGGCTTTTAGAAGGGTCCTGGGGGGCTCTAGAAGGGTCTGGGGGCTTTTAGAAGGGTCCTGGGATCCTCTAGAAGGGTCTCGGGGCTTTTAGAAGGATCCGGGGAGGGTCTAGAAGGGTCTGGGGGCTTTTAGAAGGGTCTTGGGAGGCTCTAGAAGGGTCTGGGGCCTTTTCAAAGGAACCTGAACGTCTCCAGAAGGGTCTGGGGGCTTTTGGAAGGGTCCTTGGGGCTCTGGAATGGTCTGGGTCCTTTGTACTTAGCTGGCAGGGGAGACACCCTGATCAAGCAGGTGCTTTTCCCAGGCCAGGCTCATCCTTTGCACTCCGGGTGTGCTGAGCCCTGCGAATTCCCCAAATGTGCAAAATTAAAATTTTTGCTCTAGAAGCACCCAGACCCTTCTAGAGCCCCCCAGGAACCTTCTAAAAGCACCCAGACACTTTTAGAGCCCCCAGTGTGCTTCTCAAAGCCCCCGGACTTTCTAGAGCCCCCCAAAACCTTATAAAGGCCCCCAAAATCTTATAAAGCCCCCCAGGCCCTACTAAACCCCCTTAGGACCCTTCTACAATACCCTAGACCCTTCTAGAGCCACCGAGGACCCTTCTAAAAGACCCCAAACCCTTCCGGAGCCCCTTAGGAACCTTTTTAGAGACCCTAGACCCTCCTAGATCCTTCAAGGACTCTTCTAAAAGCCCCCAGATACTTCTAGGGGTTAGAGGCAGGGTTAGGGTTAGGGTTAGGGTTAGAGTTAGGGTTAGGGTTAGAGTTAGGGTTAGGGTTAGGGTTAGGGTTAGGGTTAGGGTTAGGGTTAGGGTTAGGGTTAGGGTTAGAGTTAGGGTTAGGGTTAGGGTTAGGGTTAGGGTTAGGGTTAGGGTTAGGGTTATAGTTAGGGTTAGGGTTAGGGTTATAGTTAGAGTTAGGGTTAGGGTTAGGGTTAGAGTTAGGGTTAGGGTTAGGGTTAGGGTTAGGGTTAGGGTAAGGGTTAGGGTTAGGGTTAGGGTTAGGGTTAGGGTTAGGGTTAGGGTTAGTGTTAGAGTTAGGGTTAGGGTTAGGGTTAGGGTTAGGGTTAGGGTTAGGGTTTGGCTTTGTGTTAGAGTTAGGGTTAGAGTAAGAGATAGGTTTAGGGATAGGGTTAGGAACCATTTTTAGCCCTACAAGACCCATCTAAAAGCACTCAGACCATTCACCATCCCCTCAGGACCCTCCTAACTGTCCCCAGATCCTTCTAGAGCCCACCAGGACCCTTCTAAAAGACCCAGACCCCTCTAGAGCCCCCCAAGACCATTCTAAAAGCCCCCAGACCCTTCTAGAGCCCCCCAGGACCCTTCTAATAGCCCCCAGAGCCTTCTAGATGCCCCCAGGACGCTTCTAAAAGCCCTAACACCCTTCTAGAGCCCCCCAGGACCCTTCTAAAAGCCTCCAGACACTTCTAGAGCTCCCCAGGACCCTTCTAAAATCCCCCAGACCCTTCTAGAGGCCCCCAGGGCCCCTCTAATGGTCCCCAGACCCTTCTAGAGCCCCCCAGGACCCATATAAAAGCACCCAGACCCTTCTACATCCCCACAGAACCCATCTAAAAGCCCCCAGACCCTTCTAGAGCCACCCAGGTCCCTTCTAAAAGCACCCAGACCTTTCTAGATGCACCCAGGACCCTTCTGAAAGCACCCAGACCCTTCTAGACCATCCCCGGATCATTCTAAAAGCACCCAGACCCATCTAGAGCCCACCAGGACTCTTCTAAAACCCTCCAGACCCTTCTAGAGGCCCCCAGGACCCTTCTGAATGCCCCCAGACACTTCTAGACCCCCCAGGACCCTTCTAAAAGCCTCCAGACCCTTCTAGAGCTCCCCAGGACCCTTCTAAATGCACCCAGACATTTCTAGCGCCCCCCAGGACCCTTCTAAAAGCCCCCAGACCCATCTAGAACTCCCCAGGACCCTTCTAAAAGCCCCCAGACCCTTCTAGAGCCCCCCTGTACCCTTCTAAAAGCACCCAGACCCTTCGAGAGCCCCACAGGACCCTTCTAAAAGCCACCAGACCCTTCTAGACCCTCCCCGAATCCTTCTAAAAGCACTCAGACCCTTCTAGAGACACGCAGGACCCTTCTAAAAGCCCCCACACCCTTCTAGAGCCTCCCAGGACCATTCTAAAAGCCCCCAGACAATTCTAGAGCTCCCCAGGACCCTTCTAAAATCCCCCAGACCCTTCTAGAGGACCCCAGTGCCCCTCTAATGTTCCCCAGACCCTTCTAGAGCCCCCAAGGACCCTTCTAAAAGCCCCCAGAGCCTTCTAGACCCTCCCTGGATCCTTCTAATTGCACCCAGACCCTTCTAGAGCCCCCCAGGACCCTTCTACAAGACCTCCGAACCCTTCTACAGACTCTACAGACACTTCTAAAAGCCCCCGGACCCTTCTAGAGCCCCCCAGGACCCATCTAAAAGCCCCCAGACCCTTCTACAGCCACACAGGACCCTTCTGAAAGCACCCAGACCCTTCTAGAGCCCCCCAGGACCTTTCTAAAAGAACCCAGACCCTTCTACACCCTCCCAGGATCATTCTAAAAGCACCCAGACCCTTCTACAGCCTCCCAGGACCCTTCTAAAATCCTTCAGACCCTTCTAGAAGCCCCCAGGACCCTTCTGAAAGCCCCCAGAGCCTTGTAGATGCCCCCAGGACCCTTCTATAAGCAACCACACACTTCTAGAGCCCCCAGGACGCTTCTAAAAGCCCCCAGACCATTCTAGAGCCACCCAGAACCCTTCTAAAAGCCCCCAAACCCTTCTAGAGGCCCCCAAGATCCTTCTAAAAGCCCCCAGACCCTTCCAGAGCCCCACGGGACCTTTCTAAATGCCCCCAGACCATTCTAGAGCCACCCAGGACATTTCTAAAAGCACCCAGACCCTTCTAGAGCCCACCAGGACCCTTCTAAAAGCAACCAGACCATTCTAGAGCCACCCAGGGCCCTTCTAAAATCACCCAGACACTTGTAGAGCCTCCCAGGACCCTTCTAAAAGCACCCAGACCCTTCTAGAGACCCTACAGGACCCTTCTAGAAGCCCTCAGACCTTTCCAGAGTCTAACAGTACCCTTCTAAAAGACCCCAGACCCTTCTAGAGCCCCCCAGGACACTTCTAAAAGTCCCCAGAGCCATCTAGATGCCCCCAGGACCCTTCTAAAAGCACTCACACTCTTCTAAAGCCACCCAGGACTCTTCTAAAAGCCCCCAGAGCATTCTAGAGCCCCGCAGGACCATTCTAAAAGCCCCCAGACCCTTCTAAAGACCCCCAGGACCCTTCTAAAAGCACCCAGACCCTTCTAGAGCCTCCCAGGACCCTTCTAAAAGAACCCAGACGCTTCTAGATCACCACAGGACCCTTATAAAAGCCCCCAGACCCTTCTAGAACCTCCCCGAATCCTTCTAAAACACCCAGACCCTTCTAGAGCCTCCCAGGACCCTTCTAATATCCCGCAGACATTTCTAGAGGCCCCCAGGACCCTTCTAAGAGCACCCAGACCATTCTAGATCCCCCCAGGACCCTTCTAAAAGCCCCCAGACCCTTCTAGAGACCCGCAGGACCTTCTAAAAGCCCCCAGACCATTCTAGATTCTCCCAGGACCCTTCTAAAAGCCCCCAGACACTTCTAGAGCTCCCCAGACCCTTCTAGAGGCCACCAGGGCTTCTCTAATGGTCCCCAGACCCTTCTAGAGCCCCCAAGGACCCTTCTAAAAGGCCCCAGAGCCTTCTAGACCCTCCCCGGATCCTTCTAATAGACCCCAGACCCTTCTAGAGCCACGCAGGACCCTTCTAAAAGCACCCAGACCTTTCTAGAGGCCCCCTGGACCCTTCAAAAAGCCCCCAGTCCCTTCTAGAGCCTCCCAGGGCCATTCTAAAAGCACCCAGACCCTTCTAGATCCTCCCAGGACCGTTCTAAAAGCACCCAGACCCTTCTAGAGCCCCCCAGGACCTTTCTAAATGCCCCCAGACCCTTCTAGAGCCCCACAGGACCCTTCTAAAAGCACCCATACCCTTCTAGAGACCCTACAGGACCCTTCTAGAAGCCCTCAGACCTTTCCAGAGTCTAACAGTACCCTTCTAAAAGACCCCAGACCCTTCTAGAGCCCCCCAGGACACTTCTAAAAGCACCCAGACCCTTCTAGAGACCCCTAGGACCCTTCTCAAAGACCCCAGACCCTTCTAGATTCCTCCAGGACCCTTCTAAAAGCACCCAGACCCTTCTAGAGACCCGCAGGACCCTTCTAAAAGCACCCAGACCCTTCTACATTCACCCAGGACCCTTCTAAAAGACCCCAGACCCTTCTAGAGCTCCCCAGGACCCTTCTAAAACCCCCCAGACCCTTCTAGAGGCCGCCAGGGCTCCTCTAATGGTCCCCAGACCCTTCTAGAGCCCCCAAGGACCCTTCTAAAAGCCCCCAGAGCCTTCTAGACCCTCCCCGGATCCTTCTAATAGCACCCAGACCCTTCTAGAGCCCCCCAGGACCCTTCTAAAAGGCCCCAGACCCTTCTAGAGCCTCCACGGACACTTCTAAAAGCAACCAGACCCTTCTAGAGCCTCCCAGGACCCTTTTAAAATCCCTCAGACACTTCTAGAGGCCCCCAGGTCCCTTCTAAAATATCCCAGAGCCTTCAAGATGCCCCCAGGACAATTCTAAAAGACCTCACACCCTTCTAGAGCCACCCAGGAACCTTCTAAAAGCCCCCAGACCCTTCTAGAGACCCGCAGGACCCTTCTAATAGCACTCAGACCCTTCTAGAGTCTACCAGGACCCTTCTAAAAGCACCCAGACCTTTCTAGAGCTCCCCAGGACCATTCTAAACTCCCCCAGACCCTTCCAGAGCCCCCCAGGACGCTTCTAAATGCCCCCAGACCCATCTAGAGCACCCCAGGACTCTTCTAAAAGACTCCAGTCCCTTCTAGAGGCCCCCAGGACCCTTCTGAATGCCCCCAGACCCTTCTAGAGCCCCCCAGGACTCTTCTAAAAGACCTCAGACCATTCCAGAGGCCCTCAGGACCCTTCTGAAAGCGCCCAGACCCTTCTAGAGCAACCCAGGACCCTTCTAAATGCACCCAGACAATTCTAGCGCCACCCAGGACCCTTCTAAAAGCCCCCAGACCCTTCTAGAGACCCCCAGGACCCTTCTAAAAGTCCCCAGACACTTCTAGACCCCCCAGGACCCTTCTAAAAGCACCCAGACCCTTCTACATCCCCACAGAACCCTTCTAAAAGCCCCCAGACCCTTCTAGAGCCACCCAGGTCCCTTCTAAAAGCACCCAGACCTTTCTAGATGCACCCAGGACCCTTCTGAAAGCACCCAGACCCTTCTAGACCATCCCCGGATCATTCTAAAAGCACCCAGACCCATCTAGAGCCCACCAGGACTCTTCTAAAACCCTCCAGACCCTTCTAGAGGCCCCCAGGACCCTTCTGAATGCCCCCAGACACTTCTAGACCCCCCAGGACCCTTCTAAAAGCCTCCAGACCCTTCTAGAGCTCCCCAGGACCCTTCTAAATGCACCCAGACATTTCTAGCGCCCCCCAGGACCCTTCTAAAAGCCCCCAGACCCATCTAGAACTCCCCAGGACCCTTCTAAAAGCCCCCAGACCCTTCTAGAGCCCCCCTGTACCCTTCTAAAAGCACCCAGACCCTTCGAGAGCCCCACAGGACCCTTCTAAAAGCCACCAGACCCTTCTAGACCCTCCCCGAATCCTTCTAAAAGCACTCAGACCCTTCTAGAGACACGCAGGACCCTTCTAAAAGCCCCCACACCCTTCTAGAGCCTCCCAGGACCATTCTAAAAGCCCCCAGACAATTCTAGAGCTCCCCAGGACCCTTCTAAAATCCCCCAGACCCTTCTAGAGGACCCCAGTGCCCCTCTAATGTTCCCCAGACCCTTCTAGAGCCCCCAAGGACCCTTCTAAAAGCCCCCAGAGCCTTCTAGACCCTCCCTGGATCCTTCTAATTGCACCCAGACCCTTCTAGAGCCCCCCAGGACCCTTCTACAAGACCTCCGAACCCTTCTACAGACTCTACGGACACTTCTAAAAGCCCCCGGACCCTTCTAGAGCCCCCCAGGACCCATCTAAAAGCCCCCAGACCCTTCTACAGCCACACAGGACCCTTCTGAAAGCACCCAGACCCTTCTAGAGCCCCCCAGGACCTTTCTAAAAGAACCCAGACCCTTCTACACCCTCCCAGGATCATTCTAAAAGCACCCAGACCCTTCTACAGCCTCCCAGGACCCTTCTAAAATCCTTCAGACCCTTCTAGAAGCCCCCAGGACCCTTCTGAAAGCCCCCAGAGCCTTGTAGATGCCCCCAGGACCCTTCTATAAGCAACCACACACTTCTAGAGCCCCCAGGACGCTTCTAAAAGCCCCCAGACCATTCTAGAGCCACCCAGAACCCTTCTAAAAGCCCCCAAACCCTTCTAGAGGCCCCCAAGATCCTTCTAAAAGCCCCCAGACCCTTCCAGAGCCCCACGGGACCTTTCTAAATGCCCCCAGACCATTCTAGAGCCACCCAGGACATTTCTAAAAGCACCCAGACCCTTCTAGAGCCCACCAGGACCCTTCTAAAGGCAACCAGACCATTCTAGAGCCACCCAGGGCCCTTCTAAAATCACCCAGACACTTCTAGATGCTCCCAGGACCCTTCTAAAAATCCTCAGACCTATCTAGAGGCCCCCAGGACCCTTCTAAAAGTCCCCATAGCCATCTAAATGCCCCCAGGACCCTTCTAAAAGCACTCACACTCTTCTAAAGCCACCCAGGACTCTTCTAAAAGCCCCCAGAGCATTCTAGAGCCCCGCAGGACCATTCTAAAAGCCCCCAGACCCTTCTAAAGACCCCCAGGACCCTTCTAAAAGCACCCAGACCCTTCTAGAGCCTCCCAGGACCCTTCTAAAAGAACCCAGACGCTTCTAGATCACCACAGGACCCTTATAAAAGCCCCCAGACCCTTCTAGAACCTCCCCGAATCCTTCTAAAACACCCAGACCCTTCTAGAGCCTCCCAGGACCCTTCTAATATCCCGCAGACATTTCTAGAGGCCCCCAGGACCCTTCTAAGAGCACCCAGACCATTCTAGATCCCCCCAGGACCCTTCTAAAAGCCCCCAGACCCTTCTAGAGAACCGCAGGACCTTCTAAAAGCCCCCAGACCATTCTAGATTCTCCCAGGACCCTTCTAAAAGCCCCCAGACACTTCTAGAGCTCCCCAGACCCTTCTAGAGGCCACCAGGGCTTCTCTAATGGTCCCCAGACCCTTCTAGAGCCCCCAAGGACCCTTCTAAAAGGCCCCAGAGCCTTCTAGACCCTCCCCGGATCCTTCTAATAGACCCCAGACCCTTCTAGAGCCACGCAGGACCCTTCTAAAAGCACCCAGACCTTTCTAGAGGCCCCCTGGACCCTTCAAAAAGCCCCCAGACCCTTCTAGAGCCTCCCAGGGCCATTCTAAAAGCACCCAGACCCTTCTAGATCCTCCCAGGACCGTTCTAAAAGCACCCAGACCCTTCTAGAGCCCCCCAGGACCTTTCTAAATGCCCCCAGACCCTTCTAGAGCCCCACAGGACCCTTCTAAAAGCACCCATACCCTTCTAGAGACCCTACAGGACCCTTCTAGAAGCCCTCAGACCTTTCCAGAGTCTAACAGTACCCTTCTAAAAGACCCCAGACCCTTCTAGAGCCCCCCAGGACACTTCTAAAAGCACCCAGACCCTTCTAGAGACCCCTAGGACCCTTCTCAAAGACCCCAGACCCTTCTAGATTCCTCCAGGACCCTTCTAAAAGCACCCAGACCCTTCTAGAGACCCGCAGGACCCTTCTAAAAGCACCCAGACCCTTCTACATTCACCCAGGACCCTTCTAAAAGACCCCAGACCCTTCTAGAGCTCCCCAGGACCCTTCTAAAACCCCCCAGACCCTTCTAGAGGCCGCCAGGGCTCCTCTAATGGTCCCCAGACCCTTCTAGAGCCCCCAAGGACCCTTCTAAAAGCCCCCAGAGCCTTCTAGACCCTCCCCGGATCCTTCTAATAGCACCCAGACCCTTCTAGAGCCCCCCAGGACCCTTCTAAAAGGCCCCAGACCCTTCTAGAGCCTCCACGGACACTTCTAAAAGCAACCAGACCCTTCTAGAGCCTCCCAGGACCCTTTTAAAATCCCTCAGACACTTCTAGAGGCCCCCAGGTCCCTTCTAAAATATCCCAGAGCCTTCAAGATGCCCCCAGGACAATTCTAAAAGACCTCACACCCTTCTAGAGCCACCCAGGAACCTTCTAAAAGCCCCCAGACCCTTCTAGAGACCCGCAGGACCCTTCTAATAGCACTCAGACCCTTCTAGAGTCTACCAGGACCCTTCTAAAAGCACCCAGACCTTTCTAGAGCTCCCCAGGACCATTCTAAACTCCCCCAGACCCTTCCAGAGCCCCCCAGGACGCTTCTAAATGCCACCAGACCCATCTAGAGCACCCCAGGACTCTTCTAAAAGACTCCAGTCCCTTCTAGAGGCCCCCAGGACCCTTCTGAATGCCCCCAGACCCTTCTAGAGCCCCCCAGGACTCTTCTAAAAGACCTCAGACCATTCCAGAGGCCCTCAGGACCCTTCTGAAAGCGCCCAGACCCTTCTAGAGCAACCCAGGACCCTTCTAAATGCACCCAGACAATTCTAGGGCCACCCAGGACCCTTCTAAAAGCCCCCAGACCCTTCTAGAGACCCCCAGGACCCTTCTAAAAGTCCCCAGACACTTCTAGACACCCAAGGACCCTTCTAAAAGCACCCAGACCCTTCTAGAGCCCCCCAGGACACTTCTAACAGCCCCCAGACCATTCTAGACCCACCCCGAATCCTTCTAAAAGCGCCCAGACCATTCTAGAACCTCCCAGGACCCTTCTAAAAGGCCGCAGACACCTCTAGAGGACCCCAGGACACTTCTAAAAGCCCCCAGAGCCTTCTAGATGCCCCCAGGACCCTTCTAAAAGCCCTCACATCACTTAGAGCCCCCCAGGACCCTTCTAAAAGACCCCAGACCCTTCTAGAGGCCCCGCAGGACCCTTCTAAAAGCCCCCAGACCCTTCTAGAGACACGCAGGACCCTTTTAAATGCCCCCAGACACTTCTAGAGTCTCCCAGGACCGTTCTAAAAGCCCCCAGACTCTTCTAGATAATCCCAGGTCCACTCTAAAAGCACCCAGACCCTTCTAGAGCCTACCAGGACCCTTCTAAAATCCCCCAGACTCTTCTAGAGCCCCCCAGGACCCTTCTAAGAGCCCCCAGACCCTTCTAGATCCCCTCAGGACCCTTCTAAAAGCTCCCAGACCCTTCTAGAGCCCCCCAGGACCCTTCTAAAAGCCCCCAGACCCTTCTAGAGACCCGCAGGACCCTTCTAAAAGCCCCCAGACATTTCTAGAGGACACCAGGACCCTTCTAAAAGCCCCCAGACCTTTCTAGAGCTCCCCAGGACCCTTCTAAAATCCCTCATACCCTTCTAGAGTCCCCCAGGGCTGCTCTAATCGTCCCCAGACCCTTCTAGAGCAACCATGTACCATTCTAAAAGCCCCCAGACCCTTCTAGAGGCACCCAGGACCCTTCTAAAAGCACCCAGACCCTTCTAGAGCCACCCAGGACCCTTCTAAAAGCCGCCAGACCCTTCTAGAGCCTCCCCGGATCATTCTAAAAGCCCATAGACGCTTCTAGATGCACTCAGGACCATTCTAAAACCCTCCAGACATTTGTAGAGCCTCCCAGGACCCTTCTAAAAGCCCCCAGACCCTTCTAGAACCTCCCCGGATCCTTCTAAAAGTAACCAGACCCATCTGGATCCTCCCAGGACCCTTCTAAAAGACCGCAGACCCTTCTAGAGGCCCCAAGAACCCTTCTAATAGCCCCCCAGACCCTTCTAGAGCCCCTCAGGACCCTTCTGAAAGCCCCCAGACCCTTCTAGAGCACCCCAGGACCCTTCTAAATGCCCCTAGACTTTTCTAGAGGCCCCCAGGATCCTTCTAAAATCCCCCAGACCCTTCTAGATACCCCCAGGACCCTTCTAAATGCCCCCAGACCCTTCTAGAGCCCCCCAGGACCTTCTAAAAGCCTCCAGACTTTTCTAGAGGCCCGCAGGACCCTTCTGAAAGCCCCCAGACCCTTCTAGAGCCCCCCATAACTCCTCTAAAAGCCCCCAGACCCTTCTAGAGAAGGCCAGGTCCCCTATAAAAGCACCCAGACCCTTCTAGAGCTCCCCAGGACCCTTCTAAAATCCCTCAGACCCTTCTAGAGCCCACCAGGACAATTCTAAAATCCCCCAGACCGTTCTAGAACCCCCCAGGACCCTTCTAAAACCCCCCAGACCGTTCTAGACCCTCCCCGGATCCTTCTAAAAGCCCCCACACCCTTCTAGAGCCCCCCAGGACCCTTCTAAAAGCCCCCAGACCCTTCTAGAGATTCCACGTATCCTTCTAAAAGCCCCCAGACCCTTCTAGAGCCCCCCAGGACCCTTCTAAATGCCCCCAGACCAATCTAGAGCCCCCCAGGACTCTTCTAAAAATATCCAGTACCTTCTAGAGGCCACCAGGACCGTTCTGAATGCCCCAGACCATTCTAGAGCCCATCAGGACCATTCTAAAAGCCTCCAGACCCTTCTACATGCCCCCAGGACCCTTCTGAAAGCCCCAGACCCTTCTAGAGCTCCCGAGGACTCTTCTAAAAAGCCCCAGATCCTTCTAGAGCCCTCCAGGACCCGTCTAAAAGACCCCAGACCCTTCTAGAGCTCCACAGGACCCTTCTAAAAGCCCCAGACCCTTCTAGAGCCTCCCAGGACCCTTCCAAATGCCCCCAGAACCTTGTAGAGACCCGCAGGACCCTTCTAAAAGAACCCAGACCCTTGTAGACCATCCCTGGATCCTTCTAATAGCCCCCAGACCCTTCTAGAGTTCCCCAGGACCCTTCTAAAAGTCCCCAGACCCTTCTAGACCCTCCCCGGATCCTTCTAAAAGCACCCAGACCCTTCTAGAGCCTCCCAGGACCCTTCTAAAATCTCTCAGACCCTTCTAGAGCCCCCAAGGACCCTTCTAAAAGCCCCCAGAACCTTCTAGAGACCGGCAGGACCCTTCTAAAAGAACCCAGACCCTTGTAGAACATCCCTGGATCCTTCTAATAGCCCCCAGACCCTTCTAGAGCCCCCAAGAACCCTTCTAATAGCCCCCCAGACCCTTCTAGACCCTCCCCGGATCCTTCTAAGAGCTCCCAGACCCTTCTAGAGACCCGCAGGACCCATCTAAATGCCCCCAGACCCTTCTAGAGTTTCCCAGGACCCATCTAAAAGCCCCCAGACCCTTCTAGAGCTCCCCAGGACCCTTCTAAAATACCCCAGACCCTTCTAGAGGCCCCTAGGGCCCCTCTAATGGTCCCCAGACCCTTCTAGAGCCCCAAGGACCCTTCTAAAAGCACCCAGACCCTTCTAGAGACCCGCAGGACCCTTCTAAATGCCCCCAGACCTTTCTAGAGGCCCCCAGGACCCTTCTAAAATCCCCCAGACCCTTCTAGAGCCCCCCAGGACACTTCGAAATGCCCCCAGACCCTTCTAGAGCCCCCCAGGACCCTTCTAAAAGACCCCAGACCATTCTAGAGCCCCCCAGGACTCTTCTAAAAGCTCCCAGACCCTTATAGAGCTCACCAGGACCCTTCTAAAATCCCTCAGACCCTTCTAGAGCCCCCCAGGATCCTTCTAAAATCCCCCAGACCCTTCTAGAACCCCCCAGGACCCTTCTAAAACCACCCAGACCGTTCTAGACCCTCCCCGGATCCTTCTAAAAGCACCCAGACCCTTCTAGAACCTGCCAGGACCCTTCTAAAATCCATCAGACCCTTCTAGAGCCTCCCAGGACCCTTCTAAAAGCCTCCAGATCCTTCTAGAGACCCGCAGGACCCTTCTAAAAGCCTCCAGACCCTTCTAGAGCAACCCAGGACCCTTCTAAAAGCCCCCAGACCCTTCTAGAAATTCCACGTATCCTTCTAAAAGCCCCCAGACCCTTCTAGATCCCTTAGGACCCTTCTAAATGCCCCCAGACCCATCTAGAGCCCCCCAGGACCCTTCTAAAATCCTCCAGTCCCTTCTAGAGGCCACCAGGACCGCTCTGAATGCCCCCAGACCCTTCTAGAGCGCTCCAGGACCCTTCTAAAAGCCTCCAGACCCTTCTACATGCCCCCAGGACCCTTCTGAAAGCCCCCAGACCCTTCTAGAGCTCCCCAAGACCCTTCCAAATACACCCAGACACTTCTAGCGACCCCCAGGATCATTCTGAAAGCCCCAGACCATTCTAGAGCTCCCCAGGACTCTTCTAAAAGGCCCCAGAGCCTTCTAGAGCCCCCCAGGACCCGTCTAAAAGACCCCAGACCCTTCTAGAGCTCCACAGGACCCTTCTAAAAGCCCCAGACCCTTCTAGACCCTAACCGGATCCTTCTAAAAGCACCCAGACATTTCTAGAGCCTCCCCGGACCCTTCTACAACTCCTCAGACAATTCTAGAGGCCCCCAGGACCCTTCTAAAAGCACCCAGAGACTTCTAGATGCCCCCA
>JAUNZM010000685.1:0-85000 GCA_033459285.1 Clamator glandarius | reverse complement strand
CACGGTGCTCATGAGACCAACCTTCTTCCCTCCCCCTGGGTCCCTCTTCTTCTCCTCCCCTGGGCAGTGACTGCAGCCCCTGCTGCCGACTCCACTGCGGCTGCTTTGAGGCACCTCTCTCCAGGGCTGCTTGTGCTGCCCACCCGCACAGCACGACCACGGCTCCTGCTGGGACATCGCTATCTTGCCTTCCCTCCTCCATAGGCAGTAGAAGGGTATCTGGAAACAGCGGAGAACACAGACATCGTCCTCATGGCCATTGAGGCAATGAGAGACACAAGCCGCTTTCAGAGGGAGGCACCAGAACCCTAACGCCAGAAATCTTATGCCCGTTCTATCACTTTCCAAGGACTCATTTTACCGTTATTTTGAACCTCACAGCAGTCAAAACTCTGCTCGTTTGGAGCTGGCTCTATCTGACCTTGGCCTTGAGATGGGGAAAGTCTGCAAACAGAGGTGATGATAGAAAAAGACACCTCTGTTCAGCACAGACCACACTGAACACAAGACATTATGGTCTCCAAAGAATGAACAGTGTCTGGAAAAACACTGCTTGAAAGAAAACCTGCTCTCAGAGGGACATCCTGTATGCCTTTCAAAAACTGCAGTTACTGAGATGAAACTGAACTCTAATTTAGCTTAAATCACCAATATTCCACAAATGGTGCCTCATGCTTCCCTCCCCACCCACCTTTTCCTGCCCATCCCGCATCCCGTGACACAGGCGCATGCGGATGGTGGGAAGGGCAGGAGGGGCGAGAGCTCACATGAGAGACCCCTCCACCCCAAATCCCCTCAGGTCCCAGGGCAGCCCCACACCCTCGGGAAAGATCCCCCCTCATCCCAAACCCAGCCCCGTCCAACCTCTGGGAGCTGGGCAGCAGTGATTCCCTCAGGAAAGAGCCCACACCCTGTTTGGTGTTGGGCCCCTCACTCCAAGAAGGACATTGAGGGGCTGGAGCGCATCTGGAGAAGGGAATGGAGCTGGGAAGGGGCTGGAGCCCCGGGGTTCTGGGAGCGGCTCTGGGGGCTGTTTAGCCTGGATGAGGGGTGGCTGAGGGGAGACCTCATCGCTCTCTGCTGTGGCTTATTAAACAGACATGGACTCTGCTTTCGTTTCAAGCTGAGATCAAATTTATTGTTACAACCTCATCTTTATACCTTAGTGAAATGTCAACAACAGTCCTGCAAGTCATTCACAAAGTTTTCCACAGCTGTTCTTCTGCTTCCCAGCTCCTCGTGACCACTGTTACTGTTTCTCCGCCTTCTTCCTTTTGCCACTGATATTAATTTTCAGGATGAGGATGGTCTGTGTAGCCAGGGAACGGACTGTGATGTCGCACGGAATGAGAGCATGTCCCCAGCTGGAAGGGACCCACAGGGGACATGGAGCCCAACTCCTGTCCCTGCACAGGACAACCCCAGAAATCAAAGGCCATCCAGGTCCAAATCCCACTGGATCAGGTTGCTCAATGCCAACGTGACCTTGAACCCCTCCAGGGATGGGGCAGCCACGACTGCTCTGGGCAACCTGGGCCAGGGCCACTCCACACTCACAGGGATATGTTTCTTCCTAAGATCTCATCTCAGTCTCCCACAGTATCCTAGGGGAGGAAGGGCAGTAGAAGCTCCTGCCTCGAGTGTGTCTGGAAGGTTTGAGCTGCAGGACCAGGCTCCATCCTCATGCTTACGTGATTAAAGACAGGCAGGAGCTTCTCTGTCAGCTGCACAGCAAAAGGGCTGGCCTCCTTCTTCTTCAGGTGACCCATCACTCTTAAAATGACCTGCAGGGCCTTCAACACGATGTCACTGTTGCCATCATGACTTCCATCAGGTATGGGAGGAGGCCCAGCATTTGTTGTGGCCTTGAACCCCTCCAGGGATGGTAGAGACGCGACTGCTCTGGCAAACCTGGGCCAGGGCCTCCCCACCCTCACAAGAAAACATTTCTGCCTAAGATTTCATTTATATCTCCCCTCTTTCAGCTCAAAACTGCCCCCCTCATCCTCTCCCTGCCCTCCCTTATCCAGAGCCCCTCCCCAGCTTTCCTGGGGCCCCTTTCAACCCTGGAAGCTGCTCTAAGGTCTCCCCGCAGTCTTCTCATCTCCAGGCTGACACGATACACTACAATATATTATTGTCTTTTTATTCCAGGTGTGGGATCGCCAGCATTGTCTGTCCAGCAGGGCAATCAGAATGCTCTGGTTTTCTGCTGTGTTTTATGAATTCCGGGTTATTTTTTAGCCACTTGCTCTGCTTTCATTCCTTTTTGACAGTGCAATCATCTCTGCAGGGTTTCTGTGGCTGCATTCCTGCGGTTTGGGCACCGAAGGGTTTATGAGGACAGTGTGCTGTCCCTGTGGCGCTGGCACCCGCCGTCACCTCCAAACCCCCACAGCATCTCTCCCTGCTGAGCTGCTGCCTGGGAGCAGAGCAGAAGCCATTCCCTCATGTAAATTTTTCTCTGAAATCCCTCAATTTAATTGCAAGCACCTCTAAAAACAATAACAAAAAAGGCATTTTGGGGGCTGGGTGGCAGCTCCTAGCAGTTTTTTTGCTCCTGTGATGGTCCAGGGAGGTTATTCTCCCTCCGTACTCAGCACTGGTGAGACCGCACCTCGAGTACTGTGTTCAGTTCTGGGCCCCTCACCACAAGAGGGATATTGTAGCTCTGGAGCGAGTCCAGAGAAGAGCAACGAAGCTGGTGAAGGGGCTGGAGATCAAATCTTATGAGGAGCGACTGGGAGAGCTGGGGTTGTTTAGCCTGGAGAAGAGGAGGCTGAGGGGAGACCTCATTGCTCTCTACAACTACCTGAAGGGAGGTTGTGGAGAGGAGGGTGCTGGCCTCTTCTCCCAAGTGACAGGGGACAGGATGAGAGGGAATGGTCTCAAGCTCCGCCAGGGGAGATTTAGGCTAGAGATTAGGAAAAAATTCTTCACGGAGAGGGTGGTTAGGCATTGGAACGGTCTGCTCAGGGAGGTGGTTGAGTCACCGTCCCTGGAGGTGTTTAAGGTGAGGGTGGATGAGGTACTTAGGGCCATGATTTAGGGATTGGTGGGAATGGTTGGACTCGATAATCCAGTGGGTCTCTTCCAACCTGGTTATTCTGTGTGTGTGTAATGCTTCAAAAACAGTCCGCCATGGGCCAAGCAACGTAGTAGCTGTTTTATCTGACCTAGTCACTTTATCCCATAGTTGAACTCCAATCTTATACCAGGTTTCTTGATCGAATGCTGAGCAAATGCCAAAAGACGGCTCATGATCCCGGGCCCACGCCAAAAGTGATTTAAGATCACTAATACCTAATGTTTGGTTTCGATCTTTTAGAATATGTTTAAATAAGTCAATTACATCTTTCTGTTCCAAGGTTATCTTGTTCCCCATCCCCTTATCGGCAGCATCTTCCGTTCAGCGGGCCGGTGTCTATGGCGTGCACTCCAGACTTCGTTTCAGCCCCTCCAAGCATCATTTTTGTCCCTCCAGGCTTGTTTCAGCCCTGACAAACGTGCTCCTAATTCATCCTCCATTCAGACCAGATGAGGGCACCATTTGTGGATTATTAAACAGACACGGACTCTCCTTTTATTTCTAGCTGAGTCCCCATCCCTGCAGGTGTTCAGACAGCATGTAGATCATGGGATCATGGAATCGTTAAGGTTGGAAAGGGCCTCTAAGACCCTCAACACAACACCACCGTGCCACATAGAGGTGGTGCTTCAGGACGTGGTTTAGATGTCATGGTGGGTTGGGCTGATTGTTGTACAAGATGAGCTTAGAGGTCTTCAGTGATTCTAGGATTCTATGATTCCATGACCCCTTTCCCTGCAGGCACCTCCAGTGCCTCTGCCTGGCTCAGAGGTCCCAGAAGCGCAGCGCCTGCAGAATGCGCCTTGCTCTTGGTTGCTGCCTTGGACGGTTCGTGATGAGGATGGTCTGTGTAGCCAGGGAACGGACTGCGACATCGCTGTCTTCTCTCAAGGGCTCAAGAGCTGTGGTGGAAACAAACCGAGCTGAGATGAAGCCCTGTGTCTACAGAGACCCCCGAGCATCCCCTCCCAAGGCCAGGCAGGAGAGAGCTGTTGTTCAGGAATGCCCCAACTGCCCCAGACAAGTTTCCTGGAGCAGGACCAGGCAAGGCAGCGCCCTGCTCAGTCACTATCTCCTGTCCCACCAGGCCTGCCTAACCCAACCTGGTCCCTCCTCACCAAAGCAGATCATTGCCATCTTCCCTGGGCTTTGGTCCCTCAGGTGTTGCGCAGCAAGCCCTAGGGACAGAGCTCTGTCAGATCCCCTTGCTCCCCGGTGCCATGATGGGAACTGGGGCCAGGGTGTCCCAACAGAGGGACCCAGGGGTGGTGCCTCACCAATGAACCTCACGGCTGCCAAGCGCAAGTCTTTCTGAGCATCCTTCAGGTACGGCACGCTCCGATCGAGGTAATCCTCAGTCTTGCTCTTGCGCTGCGCCAGCTGGAGAGAGCAGAAGAGTATGGAACTGGACTCCTGGAACGGCTTGGGCTGGAAGGGACCTCAAATCCCATACAGTTCCTCCCCACTGCCACGGGCACGGACACCTCCCACTAGATCGGGGGCTGTGGGCTCTGGGCTGCAGCAGGGCAGGAGAGACCCACACCCCAGACACATGCGGCAGCTCTCGTCCAACCCTTAGGGGATGTCCTCACCAAGCATTCTGCAACACTCCACATCTGCTGCATCTGGACAAGGTTTTTGAGCTGCGCCCATCTGAGGAACTCTGCTGCAGCAAGAAGCGCTTCCGCGGATGCCTGTGGAGAAGTAGAAGCTGGCAGATGGCACCACGACCCCGTGTCCCCTTCCTCCTGGCTTTGTTGCAGCTGGGACATGCCCTGGCCCAAATGTCTTGGAGTCTCTTCTCTCCATACCTTGGCCACCCTCTTTGTTTGGTCATTCAAATGAAAGAAGAGCGGAAGCAGGGCCATTTGCACATTGCTCTTCATCTGCTTCTTGTTCCTCCACGCCACATTCTTTAACTGGTCTCTGAAGAGGGTGATGGAGGTCTCTCTCACCTGGCTGGACTCCTGGTAGGGAGAAGGACAGCAGGACTTCAGCACCAGTATCTCTCTGCCCACGGTGAAGGACGGAATGAGAGCATGTCCCCAGCTGGAAGGGACCCACCGGGATCATGGAGCCCAACTCCTGTCCCTGCACAGGACAACCCCAAAATCATAAAATCATAGAATTATTTGAGCTGGCAGGGAACTCAAAGGCCATCCAGTTCCAACAAGCAGGGACACCTCCCACTGGATCAGGTTGCTCAATGCCAACGTGACCTTGAACCCCTCCAGGGATGGGGCAGCCACGACTGCTCTGGGCAACCTGGGCCAGGGCCACCCCACACTCACAGGGATATGTTTCTTCCTAAGATCTCATCTCAGTCTCCCACAGTATCCTAGGGGAGGAAGGGCAGTAGAAGCTCCTGCCTCGAGTGTGTCTGGAAGGTTTGAGCTGCAGGACCAGGCTCCATCCTCATGCTTACGTGATTAAAGACAGGCAGGAGCTTCTCTGTCAGCTGCACAGCAAAAGGGCTGGCCTTCTTCTTCTTCAGGCGACCCATCACTCTTAAAATGACCTGCAGGGCCTTCAACACGATGTCGCTGTTGCCATCATTCATGAATTCCATCAGGTATGGGAGGAGGCCCAGCATTTGTGTTGGCTGTATGTAAAAGCGAATTTCCTTGTAGTGAAAAGGTCACAGAGTCATGGAACGTTTTGCTTTGAAAGGACCTTTAGAGGTCATCCAGTCCATGCCCCTGCAGGAGCAGGGTTGTCTTTAGACCAGATCTGGTTGCTCCAAGCCCCATCCAACCTGGCCTTGAACCCCTCCAGGGATGGTAGAGACGCGACTGCTCTGGCAAAGCTGGGCCAGGGCCTCCCCACCCTCACAAGAAAACATTTCTGCCTAAGATCTTATCTCAATCTTCCCCATTTCAGCTTGAAAACCCGTTCCCCCTCATCATCTCCCTGCACTCCTATTTCAGGAGCCCCTCCCCAGCTTTCCCAGAGCCCATTTCAGGACTGGAAGCTGCTCTAACTTCTCCCTGGAGCTTTCTCTTCTCCAGGCCAAACAATCCCAACTCTCTCAGGCAGTCCTCATGTGGGAGGTGCTCCAGATCTCAGACCATCTCCATGTCTTCCTCTTGCCTTGCTCCAAGAGCTGCATGTCCTCCATGTGCTGAGGACTCCAGAACAGGACACAGGATGCCATCTGGGCTCTCACCAGAGCATAGCAGAGGGGCAGAAGCCCCTCCCTAAGCCTGCTGCTCCCACTGCCTTGAATGCAGCGAATAACACATTTGCCTTTCTGAGCTGCAAGCACATATTGATGGCTCATGTGGATCTTCTCATCCCCCAGCACCCCAAGTCCTTCTCCTCAGGGCTGCTCCCAATTCATTCTGCATCCGCCTGTGTTAGTGCCTGGGATTCCTCATCCACCAAACAGTCCACCCATCAAAGCCCCATCTCGCTCTCTCCAGTTCAGAGAGAAGGATGTGTCCGAGGGACTGACTCCAAGGCTTTACACAGGTAGATGACATCCACTGCATTTCCCGTATGCACTGATGTGGTCACTCCATCACACAAGGCCACTGGGTTGGTCAGGCAGGACTTGCCCTTGGTGAAGCCGTGTTGGCTGTCTCCAGTCACCACCATGATCTTTAGCAAAGCTTTAGGTGGTCCAGTTCCATGACCTTCCCAGGCCCAGTGGTCAGGCTGACAGGTCCATGCCCAGAAATTCCCCAGGGATCTCACCCTCCCCGTGAAGGCAAAGAGCGTGTTTGGAGCTGTCACTCCATCACTTGAATCCCACTGCCCCAGCCCCTTCTTGCCACTGGGGCACCACGTGCAGGTACCCTGAGGACAAGGGCACTTGAGCTTTTCCTGATAAATTACAGCTAGGAGAGGGATGCAGGAGTCCTCCGGGAGAGCATCAGAGTCCATTTTCAGTTTATCCTGTAAGAGCTGGGTCAGCACCTGCAAAAGCTCCTCCAGTGTCCGGGGCATGGAGAAGATGAGTTCCCAGAGTGGCAGGGCAGAGCTGCAAGGCAGAGAGCTCAATCAGCAGGGCAGCCTCGGCCACCACAGCCCGGCCTGAGGCAGCCCAGCAGGACATGGATCTTGCCCTTGGCTTTGCTGACCTGGGCAGCAGGAGAGGAGCAAGGAGGTATTCGTTGCTGGGCTGGCAGAGGCGTGCTGAATTATGGAATGTCCTGAGTGGGAAGGGACCCACTAGGACCATCAAGTCCAACTCCTGTCCCTGCACAGGACAACTCCACCGTTCACACCGTGGGGCTGAGGGTGTTGGCCCAAGGCTTCCTGACTATTATGAGGCTTGGTTCCCTGACTACTTTCCTGGTGAGAACTTCCAGTGCTCCATTGATCTCTGGGGGAAGATTTTTTCACACCATCTATGCTAATCGTCTCCTGACATGTTCCTGCCATGCCCTCACAGCCAGAGGCAAGAGCTCAGTGCCCGCTACTCCTGTTCCCCGTGTGAAGAAGATGCAGAGCACAATGAGATCTCCCCTCTGTCTCCCCTCCTCCAGGCTGAACAGGCCAAGGGACTTCAGCCTCTCCTCGTATTGCTTCCTCTCCTAAAGCTTGGGGACCTTCAACTGCTGTCTGGCTTTTCCAGCCTTCGTCAGGGCTTTTTTGGGGGCTGGATAGGGTGGTGGGAAGGAGAGTCCAGCACTCCAGGGCTGTCCTGCAGTTTTAGAGTCACAGAATCATGGAATGGTTTGGGCTTCAAGGGGTTTAACCCATCCAGCTACAACCCCTTCCATGGGCAGGGACACCTCCCGCTCGATCGGGAGCCTCCAAGCCCAACTCTCTCCGCCCATCCGTGTACAGGAGGTACACCAGCCTTTGGATCATCCTTGTGCCCTCCTCTGGATGTTCTTGGCTGTATCATCCAGATTGATTCTGGGCCCTTCTCCCCAAGCAGATGAACCCTCAAGGCTGACAGAACTCATACCTGTCAGTTGGAGGAAACATCCTCCACAACGTTGTGGCAACTTCATTGGGGTAGCAGTTGGTCATCCTGAATAGCAGTAACCTCACAATCTCCCGGGCTGACATTGAGTTGACGTGTCTCAGGCTTTCATAGAAACAGGCCATGAGGTTTGGTATCTAGAAATGAGACCCAGGTGAGGATGTTGTTGCCCCTGGAGCCTCAGCTGCACTTTCTATCCCTCCCTGTCCTATTCAGGTGGCTTCAGGAGCCCAAGAGCCCTGGAACTGGGAGGAATCAAGGGAGGAGCGGGTTCTTGCAGTTCTCAAGGGCCGGGCAACCTTGCCATGGGCCACCTACCTGTGCCAGCCAGAAAGCAGGATACTGTATGAACGCATCCCAGATGAGTCTCATCACCTCTTTCTTAAAGATGCTGGATGTCCTCATTGCCTCAATGGACATGAGGATATTTTGTGTGTCCTCTGCTGGTTGGAGACACTGACCCAGTACCTATGGAGGAAGGAAGGGAGGATAGAGATGTCCCAGCAGGTGCTGTGGTCGTGCTGTGTGGGTGGGCAGCACAAGCAGCCCTGGAGAGAGGCGCCTGTCAGCGCCCGCAGCGGAGCCGGCAGCAGGGGCTGCAGTCACTGCCAAGGGCAGGAGAAGAAGGGGGGCCCAGGGGAAGGGGAGAAGGTTGGTCTCATGAGCACCGTGTGCTGGCCCTTGAGCGAGCCAGGGCTATCTGGGGGCCGGGGGCTGGAGCTGCTGTGGGGACCCCAGAGTGAAGCCCTCTCATCATCCCTGCTCAGAGACAGCAGGAACCCTCTAAGAAGGGACAGTGAGGCCATGCCAGCCCAATGATCCACAAAATCCTGGAATGCTTTGGGTTGGAAGGGATCTCAAACCCATTGAGTTCCAATCCCTTGCCATGGGCAGAGACACCTCCCATTGGATGAGGGAGCTCAAAGCCCCCTGATCCAGTCTGGCCTTGAACACCTCCCAGGATGGGGCAGCCACGACTTCTCTGGTCAACCTATGCCTGGGCCTCCCCACCCTCACAGGAAAACAGCCCATGGTTCTAGGTTGGGTCTTAAAAGAACAGAACAGAGCAGAGCAGAGCAAAGCAGAGCAGAGGGGCAGAAGCCCCTCCCTCACCCTGCTGATCCCACTGCTGAGGACATAGTTTTTCTTTCTGGGCTGTGAGCGCATGTGGTAGGCTCACGTGAATCGTCTCATCCCCCAGCACCCCAAGTCCTTCTCCTCAGGGCTGCTCCCAATTCATTCTGCATCCGCCTGTGTTAGTGCCTGGGATTCCTCATCCACCAAACAGTCCACCCATCAAAGCCCCATCTCGCTCTCTCCAGTTCAGAGAGAAGGATGTGTCCGAGGGACTGTCTCCAAGGCTTTACACATGTCCAGGTAGATGACATCCACTGCATTTCCCATATGCACTGATGTGGTCACTCCATCACACAAGGCCACTGGGTTGGTCAGGCAGGACTTGCCCTTGGTGAAGCCGTGTTGGCTGTCTCCAGTCACCACCATGATCTTTAGCAAAGCTTTAGGTGGTCCAGTTCCATGACCTTCCCAGGCCCAGTGGTCAGGCTGACAGGTCCATGCCCAGAAATTCCCCAGGGATCTCACCCTCCCCGTGAAGGCAAAGAGCGTGTTTGGAGCTGTCACTCCATCACTTGAATCCCACTGCCCGCACTGTTCCTGCCCCTGCTTGCTAATGTGAGTCCCATTCCCGGTGCCCTGCTCACCATCTGGCCTCTCTCCGACAGCCTCAGTAGGGCTCTAAGGAACCGCCAGAGCGTCACTGGACCTGAGAACCTCAGACCCCACCAGATACTGTATGTTGGTGCAATTTCCTCATTTTCCCAGTCCTTGCAGGCCATCACCTGGAAGAAAGGCAACAGTGAGTGACCTGGCACCGCCAAGCTCCTGGTTCCTCCAGAAGCTGAGGACAAGGGCCCTTGGGCTTTTCCTGATAACTCACAGCCAAGAATAGGATGCAGGAGTCCTCCGGGAAAACATGAAAGCCCTCGTCCTGTTTTTCCTGCAGGAGCAGGGACAGCCCCTGCAAAAGCTCCTCCAGTATCTGGGGCTTGCGGAAGATGAGGTCCCAGAGTGGCACGGTAGATCTGCAAGGCAGAGAGCTCAATCAGCAGGGCAGCCTCGGCCACCACAGCCCGGCCTGAGGCAGCCCTGCAGGACATGGACCTTGCCCTCGGCTGGGCTGGCCTGGGCAGCAGGAGAGGAGCAAGGAGGTATTTGTTGTTGGGCTGGCAGAAGCGCGCTGAATCCTGGCCTCCAAGGATGGGGCAGCCACTACATCTCTGGGCTTCCTGGGTCGTTACCTCCCCACCCTTACAGAAACATTTCTTCCTGAAATATTAATCTCCCCTGTATCAGCTCAAGACCTTTCCCTTCCTCATCTCCCTCCAACCTCTGATCAAGAGCCCCTCCCCAGCTATCCTGGAGCACATTTCAAGAGGGGAAGCTGCTCTAAATTCTCCCCAGATTCTCCTCTCCACCTGTCCGTGTATGGGATGTGCTCCAGCTTTCAGATAATCCACGTGGCCTTCCTTTGGACTTTCCTAGCTCTGTCATCCAGATTGATTCTGGGCCCCTCTCCCCAAACGGATCAGTCCTCAAGGCTTTTGGAGCCAGTACCTGTCAGTTGGAGGAAACATCCTCCACAACGTTTTGGCAACCTCCATGGGGTGGTACTTGGTCATTCTGAATAGCAGTGACCGCACCATCTCTCCAGCTGATCTCGAGTTGAAGTGTCCCAGGTTTTCATGGATGTAGGCCATGATGTTTGGTATCTGGAAGGGAGATGCAGGTGAGGATGTTGCTGCTCCTGGAGCCTCAGCTGCCCTTTCCTGCCCTATTCAGGTGGCTTCAGGAGCCCAAGAGTTCTGGAACTGGGAGGAAACAAGGGAGGAGTGGGTTCTTGCAGTTTTCTATTGCAGGGCAACCTTGCCATGGGCCACCTACCTCTGCCAGCCAGAAGGCAGGGTTTTTTATCAACGCATAATGCATGAGTCTCATAAACTCCTTCTGAAAGTTTCTGGAGTTCCTCATCACCTCAATGGACCTGACAAGGTCTTCTGCATCCTCTTCTGGTCCTAGATACTGTCCAAGTACCTGTGGAGGAAGGAAGAGAGAGTAGAGATATGCCAGCTGGAGTGGTGGTCATGCTGCATGGGTGGGCAGCACAAGCAGCCCTGGCAAGAGAGATTGGTCCCATGACCTTCCCTGGCACAGTGGTTGGGCTGAAATGTCCATGCCTGGAAACTGCCCAGGCAGCTTCCAGGCCCCACCAGGGAAAAGAGGGCATTTGGAGCTGTCACTGCACCACTCAAATCCCACTGCTCACACTGTCCCAGCCCCTGCTTGCCCATGTGGGTCCCCTTGCCGACGCCCTGCTCACCATCTGGGCTCTCTCCGACAGCCTCAGAAGGGCCCTGAGCAACAGCGAGATTCTCACTGGACTTGAATGCCTCAGACCCCTAAAGATGGGGTGCGTTGCTGCAATTTCCTTATTTTCCCAGTCCCTGCAGGCCATCACCTGGAAGAAAGGCAGCAGTGAGTGACCTGGCACACTCAAGCTCCTAGTTCGACCAGATGCTGAGGACAAGGGCACTTGAGGTTTTCCAGACAACTTACAGCTAGTAGAGGGATGCAGGAGTCCTCGGGGAGAGCATCAGAGTCCATTTCCTCTTTATCCTGCAAGAGCTGGGTCAGCCCCTGCAAAAGCTCCTCCAGTGTCCGGGGCATGGAGAAGATGAGTTCCCAGAGTGGCAGGGCAGAGCTGCAAGGCAGAGAACTCCATCAGAGGGGAAGCCTCGGCCACCACAGCCCAGCCTGAGGCAGCCCAACGGGACATGGATCTTGCCCCCGGCTGGGCTGACCTGGGCAGCAGGAGAGGAGCAAGGAGGTATTCGTTGCTGGGCTGGCAGAGGCGTGCTGAATTATGGAATGTCCTGAGTGGGAAGGGACCCACTAGGACCATCAAGTCCAACTCCTGTCCCTGCACAGGACAACTCCACCGTTCACACCGTGGGGCTGAGGGTGTTGGCCCAAGGCTTCCTGACTATTATGAGGCTTGGTTCCCTGCCTGCTTCCCTGGGGAGCTCTTCCAGTGCTCCATTGATCTCTGGGGGAAGATTTTTTCCAATATCCAAGCTAACCCTCTCCTGACATGTTCCTGCCATGCCCTCACATCTAGAGGCAAGAGCTCAGTGCCTGCTACGCCTGTTCCCCGTGTGAAGAAGATGCAGAGCACAATGAGGTCTCCACTCAGTCTCTCCTTTTCCAGGCTGAACAGGCCAAGGGACTTCAGCCTCTCCTCTAAACTCTTCCTCTACTTTGGGACCTTCACCTCTTTGCTGGCTTTGACAGCATTACCTTCTGCAGGGCTTTTTTGGGGGCTGGATAGGGTGGTGGGAAGGAGGGCCCTGCTCCCCAGGGCTGTCCTGCAGATTTAGAGTCACACAATCATGGAATGTGTTTGGCTTTAAGGGTTTAAGCCCATCCAGTTCCAACCCCTTCCATGGGCAGGGACACCTCCCACTGTATCAGGGGACTCCAGTCCCAGCTCTCTCCACCTGACCGTGTACAGGATGTTCTCCAGCCTTTGGATCATCCTCGTGCCCTCCTCTGGACGTTTTTGGCTCTGTCATCCAGGGAGGCTCTGGGCCCTTCTCCCCAAGCGGATCAACCCTTAAGGCTGACGGAGCTCATACCTCTCATTTGGTGGAAACATCCTCCACAACATTGTAGAAACTTCATTGGTGTGGTACTTGGTCATCAGTAAAAGCAGTGACTCCACGATCTCCTGGGCTGGCTCTGAGTTGAGGTGTGTCATATTTCCTTGGATGCAAGTCATGATCTTGGGTACCTGAAGGAGACCCAAGTGAAGATGGTTCTGCCCCTGGTGCCTCAGCAGCCCTTTCCATTCCTCTGTGGGATTCAGGTGCCAGAGACTGCTGGATTTGGGAGGGCGGGAGGGAGGAGCAGGGTGTGAGAGGGCTCAAGGGAAGGGCAGTCTTGCTATGGGCCACCTACCTCTGCCAGCCAGAGGGCAGGGTCCTGCATGATCACATCCTGCATGAGTTCTGTTGCCTCCCTCTGAAAGCGGCTTGTGTCTCTCATTGCCTCAATGGCCATGAGGACGATGTCTGTCTTCTCCACTGTTTCCAGATACCCTTCTACTGCCTATGGAGGAAGGAAGGGAGGATAGAGATGTCCCAGCATGAGCCGTGGTCGTGCTGTGCGGGTGGGCAGCACAAGCAGCCCTGGAGAGAGGTGCCTCAAAGCAGCCGCAGCGGAGCCGGCAGCAGGGGCTGCAGTCACTGCCCAGGGGAGGAGAAGAAGAGGGACCCAGGGGGAGGGAAGAAGGTTGGTCTCATGAGCACCGTGTGCTGGCCCTTGAGTGAGCCAGGGCTGTCTGGTGGCCTAGGGGCTGGAGCTTCTGTGGGGACCCCAGAGTGCAGCTCTCACATCATCCCTGCTCAGGGACAGCAGGAAGCCCCTATGCAGGGACTGTGAGGCCATGCCATCCCAATGATCCACAGAATCCTGGAATGCTTTGGGTTGGAAGGGATCTCAAACCCAACCAGTTCCACCCAATGCCATCGGCAAGGACACCTCCCACTGGATCAGGGTATCCAAAAGACCGTCCCACCTGACCTTGAACACCTCCAGGGATGGGGCAGCGCAACCACTTCTCTGGGCAACCTGGGTCAGGGCCTCCCCATCCTCACAGCAAAATATTTCTTCCTAAGATGTCACCTGAATCTCGCCTCTTTCAACTCAAAACCATTCCCCTCATCCAATCCCTGCCCCTCCCCAGCATTCCTCGAGCCCCTTTCAGGACTGGAAGCTGCTCTAAGGTCTCCCTGGAACCTTCTCTTCTCCAGGCTGAACAGCCCCAACTCCCTCAGCCTGTCCTTGTATGGGAGGTTCTCCAGCCCTTGGGTTCTCCTCGTGGCCTCCTCTGGACCCGTCCCAACAGGTCCATGTCCTTCCTGTGCTGAGGACTCCAGAACTGGACACAGGGCTCCAGATGGGGTTGCACAAGAGCGGAGCAGAGGGACAGAATCCCCTCCCTGATCCTGGTGTTGAGTCGTGCCCAGCCCACCAGGGCTCCTCACCCACTGATCTTTAGGGGCTGCTCCATAGGCACCTCATGGGGCTGCAGTGCAGAGCTGCTCACCTGGGGAGACTCGTCCTCCCACAAGGACACTCCAGGTTGGCTGGGAAGTCTCTCTGCCATCCTTGGGGACAGAGTACGGACCGATCGAGGGAGACGTTTAGCACCACGGGGTGAGGCGTGAGCTCTGCTCAGGAGCTGTGAGCTCTGCTGCCTGTCCCGGCACTGTCCTGGCGGACACTGAGGGCCGGGGGCTGCAGCCACCGTTACCATGCGTGGTGCAGGGTGGGGTCCCAAAGTGAGGTCACAGAGGGTCCTCCCGTGACTTGGCCACGTGGCAGGGAGTGTCGGGTGGCCCTGGAAGGGTGTGAGAGACATGGAAGTGGAGCATGAGCAGGAGGGGTGGAAGAGAGAAGAGAAGGGCCCAGCACAGCAGCCCTGAACCTGCCCAATGCAGCAGGACGAGAAATCATCGAACCATGGCGTGTCCTGAGTTGGAAGGGCCCCTTCCAGAAAATACAGTTACTGGGATGAAACTGAACTCGACTTTAGCTTAAATCATGAATATGCCACAGGAGAGATTTCCCACTTACACACACGTGTATAAATTCACCCAGAAATCTTCTGCCCATTCTATCACTTTCCAAGGACTCATTTTACCGTTATTTTGAACCTCACAGCAGTCAAAACTCTGCTCGTTTGGAGCTGGCTCTATCTGACCTTGGCCTTGAGATGGGGAAAGTCTGCAAACAGAGGTGATGATAGAAAAAGACACCTCTGTTCAGCACAGACCACACTGAACACAAGACATTATGGTCTCCAAAGAATGAACAGTGTCTGGAAAAACACTGCTTGAAAGAAAACCTGCTCTCAGAGGGACATCCTGTATGCCTTTCAAAAACTGCAGTTACTGAGATGAAACTGAACTCTAATTTAGCTTAAATCACCAATATTCCACAAATGGTGCCTCATGCTTCCCTCCCCACCCACCTTTTCCTGCCCATCCCGCATCCCGTGACACAGGCGCATGCGGATGGTGGGAAGGGCAGGAGGGGCGAGAGCTCACATGAGAGACCCCTCCACCCCAAATCCCCTCAGGTCCCAGGGCAGCCCCACACCCTCGGGAAAGATCCCCCCTCATCCCAAACCCAGCCCCGTCCAACCTCTGGGAGCTGGGCAGCAGTGATTCCCTCAGGAAAGAGCCCACACCCTGTTTGGTGTTGGGCCCCTCACTCCAAGAAGGACATTGAGGGGCTGGAGCGCATCTGGAGAAGGGAATGGAGCTGGGAAGGGGCTGGAGCCCCGGGGTTCTGGGAGCGGCTCTGGGGGCTGTTTAGCCTGGATGAGGGGTGGCTGAGGGGAGACCTCATCGCTCTCTGCTGTGGCTTATTAAACAGACATGGACTCTGCTTTCGTTTCAAGCTGAGATCAAATTTATTGTTACAACCTCATCTTTATACCTTAGTGAAATGTCAACAACAGTCCTGCAAGTCATTCACAAAGTTTTCCACAGCTGTTCTTCTGCTTCCCAGCTCCTCGTGACCACTGTTACTGTTTCTCCGCCTTCTTCCTTTTGCCACTGATATTAATTTTCAGGATGAGGATGGTCTGTGTAGCCAGGGAACGGACTGTGATGTCGCACGGAATGAGAGCATGTCCCCAGCTGGAAGGGACCCACAGGGGACATGGAGCCCAACTCCTGTCCCTGCACAGGACAACCCCAGAAATCAAAGGCCATCCAGGTCCAAATCCCACTGGATCAGGTTGCTCAATGCCAACGTGACCTTGAACCCCTCCAGGGATGGGGCAGCCACGACTGCTCTGGGCAACCTGGGCCAGGGCCACTCCACACTCACAGGGATATGTTTCTTCCTAAGATCTCATCTCAGTCTCCCACAGTATCCTAGGGGAGGAAGGGCAGTAGAAGCTCCTGCCTCGAGTGTGTCTGGAAGGTTTGAGCTGCAGGACCAGGCTCCATCCTCATGCTTACGTGATTAAAGACAGGCAGGAGCTTCTCTGTCAGCTGCACAGCAAAAGGGCTGGCCTCCTTCTTCTTCAGGTGACCCATCCCTCTTAAAATGACCTGCAGGGCCTTCAACACGATGTCACTGTTGCCATCATGACTTCCATCAGGTATGGGAGGAGGCCCAGCATTTGTTGTGGCCTTGAACCCCTCCAGGGATGGTAGAGACGCGACTGCTCTGGCAAACCTGGGCCAGGGCCTCCCCACCCTCACAAGAAAACATTTCTGCCTAAGATTTCATTTATATCTCCCCTCTTTCAGCTCAAAACTGCCCCCCTCATCCTCTCCCTGCCCTCCCTTATCCAGAGCCCCTCCCCAGCTTTCCTGGGGCCCCTTTCAACCCTGGAAGCTGCTCTAAGGTCTCCCCGCAGTCTTCTCATCTCCAGGCTGACACGATACACTACAATATATTATTGTCTTTTTATTCCAGGTGTGGGATCGCCAGCATTGTCTGTCCAGCAGGGCAATCAGAATGCTCTGGTTTTCTGCTGTGTTTTATGAATTCCGGGTTATTTTTTAGCCACTTGCTCTGCTTTCATTCCTTTTTGACAGTGCAATCATCTCTGCAGGGTTTCTGTGGCTGCATTCCTGCGGTTTGGGCACCGAAGGGTTTATGAGGACAGTGTGCTGTCCCTGTGGCGCTGGCACCCGCCGTCACCTCCAAACCCCCACAGCATCTCTCCCTGCTGAGCTGCTGCCTGGGAGCAGAGCAGAAGCCATTCCCTCATGTAAATTTTTCTCTGAAATCCCTCAATTTAATTGCAAGCACCTCTAAAAACAATAACAAAAAAGGCATTTTGGGGGCTGGGTGGCAGCTCCTAGCAGTTTTTTTGCTCATGTGATGCTTTGTTGAATTTCTTTCTCTAATAGCTCACCGGCGCTTGCTTCAATCTTGCAGCAAAACCTTGCTTGGTGCGAAAAACACACGCCCGGGTAATACTGGGGCAGGCGAGAGCCCCGTACAAGCACCTCCGGATGCTCTTCCCGCGCCACCCGCGTGACTTATTCAGCTGGAGCCCAGGGGAAACGCGGGGACCTGCTGTCCTGATGTTTCATTCATCCAGGAGAAACATTTTGATGAAGCGTTGAGATTGTGGGAATAAGCTGGGGGAGAAGCACAAGTTTGTTAAGGAACATTAAAGGACTTAACTTGAGATTTAGAAAAATCAGAAAACTTGAGAAAGATTACTCTTTTTGAGGGGTTTGGGTTTTTGGGGTTCTTTTATATTTTTTAAGGTAAAAGTGTTTCCTTCCTTGGAAAATGATCACAGCATCAGCACCACAATCTTCAGCATCAGCACCACAGTCTTCAGCATTGGCTCCACAGTTCCCAGCTGTGCTGGTGCCACCGCTGGGAGGAAAAGCCCATTGCCCTTCACAAAACATTGTCCAAAAAAAAGGAGCCGTTAAACAGAGATTCTCGGGTTAATTAGGGATTTAATGCATTTTTTTGCAGAGGGAAAGTGGGTTTTGGACACTCCCTGCCAAGTCTTTTTTTTGCACTTGCCCCACTCCCCTTTTCATAGCATCGTTGTTGGCTTGGGTCAAAAAGGACCATCCAGTTCCAACCTCTGCCATGGGCAGGGACACCTCCCACTGGATCAGGGGCTCCAAACCCCAAACAACCTGGCCTCGAACACCTCCAGGAATGGAGCAACCACCACTGCTCTGGGCAGCCTGGGCCAAGGCCTCCCCCTCCTCAAATGTGAAGAATTTCTTCCTAACATCTAGTCTGAATATTTCCTCTTCCAATTTAAAGCCATTCCACCTCATCTTGTCACTCCAGGACCTTGGGAGAAGTCCCTCCCCAGCTTTTCTGGAGCCGCTTTCAGTGCTAGAAGCTGCTTTAAGGTCTACCTGCAGCCTTCTCCAGGCTGAACAACCCCAACTCTTCCAGCCTGTTCTCATAGCAGAGGTGCTCCAGCCCTTGGATCATGTGCATGGCCTCCTCTGGACCCATTCCAACAGTTCCATCTCCTTCTTAGGTTGCGGGTTCCAGAACTAGACACCAGGCTCCAGGTGAGGTCTCACAAGAGAGGAATAGAGGGGTAGAATCCCCTCCCTCCCTGCTGGCCACGCTGCTTTGGATGCAGCCCAGGACACGGTTGGTTTCTGGGCTGGGAGGGCATGCTGCAGTTTCATGTGGAGCTTCTTCTCCCCCAGCACCCCAAGTCCTTCTCCTCAGGGAAGCTCCCAATCACGTCGTCCCCCAGCCGGTACTGAAACCACAGGTTCCCTTGACCCAAGCGTAGGACCTTGCACTTGGCCTTGTTGAACCTCATGAGAGCCACACAGTCCCACTTCTCCAGCTTGTCCACGTCCCTCTCGATGACGTCCCGTCCTTCGGGTGTGACAACTGCACCACTCAGCTTGGTGTCACCTGCAGACTTGCTGAGGGTGCCCTTGGTCTTGCTGCCCATATCGTTGATGTATTGCCTTTGAAGGCGTGACGACCTGGTTCAGAAACAGCACGACGGCCAAGTCCAGTCCGCTCGGGCCATCAGCACACTGACACCAATGTGGTGGATGGTAAATGGCGTTTATTGATAGGTAACACGGCACTATATAGCCTGGGGTTATGACGTTACTTCCGTCTACTTACGTCATAGCCCTATCGTCATTGGCTATCTGGAGGGAGGGGAAGGGCCCTGTCTTTCCGTACAGCGCGACATCTTCCGGCCGCCAGATCCTAACTACCCACATCTCCCCCCTCCCTATGCTTAACTAAACAGATTGAAATACAAAAACTTCAACGGTATACATCGTAAACTCGGAACAATAAACGTAAGGCACAGTGAACAGGTACATTCTTAAAGTAGTTGTTGGTGTTCTACCAACATGTTGTTAACCTTCTCTAACTGGCTCTTAACAAACAACACGAGCTTATTTAATACACAGGGTCCGAAGATTAATGTAATTGTTGATCACTGCAATCGGCCCTATTGAGATAGATTGGAGTTCTCAGGTGCGGACGAGATGTCTGCTGACTCGTCGTCCTCTCTTGTCACCGGGGTGTACGGGTTACAAGGGTGCCCGATCATCCAGTCCTGTGAACAAAAACTCACAGCTTTTGTTAGTTTTATTCTGGAGGTCTGGTTTAATGGACTTAAGTGGACACCACTTGATTCTGCCGTCTTTTTTAACAGCAGCATACCCTCGTCCTATCAGAACTAGTTTCCACCCTGGTTCTCATTCTCCCAACTCATTTCTAATTATAACCAATGGGCCTTCTTCTAGCGCTCGTGTGGCCCAATTTACAGTAAATGTGTCACCCTAGCTTTTAGTAGGGCTAAAGCATCCCTTCCCAACAGGGGTGGGACTCCTGGCATAACATATGGGAAGAGGGTAATAGTTTTTTCCGGTCCTTTTTCAGTATGAAGCATTATTGCTACCAGTCGAGCACTCCTCCGAGCTCGTGTTAGTCCCCCGACCCCACCCACCATGGGGGCTTTTTTTTTAATTTCCAACGCAGGGGCCAGCTCGTCTCGGGAATAACTGTAACATCTGCTCCGGTGTCAATCAGAAAGGGGACACTAATTGTGGTGCCGTTTTGAGTATTGTGGAGGGAACAAATCCTCCACACCACTGGTGGGCTGTCACATGTTACTGCCAGGGCCACCTAGGAATCTCGCCCCCACGGGGTGATCCTTGCTGCCCCTGAGGTAGGGACGGACTTAACTGAGCTGTCGGTTGGGTCATAAAACTGGTTGCTTCTCAAGGGAGCAGCGGGTTTGGGAGCGCTCTGCTCCATCCGGGGTTGACATAATTGGGCCGCCTCGTATCCCAAGTGGGAGAGGGCCGTGTGCGGCCCAGGTGCCCTCTCCCCCTTCCGTTTCCCTGAAATTTAGTTCTACATTCCTTGGCAAGATGCCCTTTCCTTCCACAGGTCCAGCACGGTCCTCTGGGTCGGTTTTGGTACGGGGGAGGCATTGTTGGTGGGTCCCCCGACTGAGGGCAGTTTGCCACAACGTGGCCTGCCTGGCCACATTTGAAACATGCCATCACATTAGCCATTGCTGTGCAGACGGCCACCTGAATTGGAGCTAAATGCTCTTCACTCACGACATGCTTGATCATGTCCGTAATGCTTGATCCCGCTGGCAATGATCGTAAAATTTCTTTGGTTGCCGAATTACACTGCTGGCGTAAGCATTCTGCTACAACTGGGCCTTTTGGTTCCACGGGCAGGGTCGAAGAATCGACTGCTGCCTGGAGGCAATCCACAAATTGTGTGAAGCTCTCACTTTCCCTTTGCTTTATAGTGAACCATGGTGACGGTTTGGCAACAACTCTAGAGGCTGTGCGAATGGCTTCTCTGGCCGCATGGGTAGTTGCCATAACTTGATGGGCCCGCAGGCCCTGGGTTTGAGCCTGGGGGGTAATGATTGTTGGATCTGTGCCCATTAGCCGCTGCAGGCTAGAGCCATGTAGTGGGTGATCCGCCCCAGTTACCCTAACTACCCACATGATGAAAATATTAAACAGTGCTGGTTCCAGTACTGACCCCCGAGGGACATCACTTGTCACAGTTCTCCGTGTGCCCATCGAGCCTTTGACCAGCCATCCAACCAATTCCTTATCCACTGACAAGTCCACCCATCAAATCCATATCTCTGCGATTTAGGACTGACAGCAGTGGTTGGGTTTAGGTTGGCTTTGCTCGGGTTTTGGGTTGTCCACCACTGTTTTCAGCCAGTTCTCTCCCCACTCCTCTCCCTTGGCAGTTGAACCTGGATCTCACCTCCCTCCTCGATGGCGAGGACAAGAAGTCCAAGAACAAGCCGGGCATCCTGCCCAAACACGCCACCAACATCATGCGCTCCTGGCTCTTCCAGCACCTCATGGTGAGCCCCGCAGCTGCCAAAATGCCCCGCAAACTGGGGAAAAAAACGAAAAACCAAGGTGGTGTTTGATCTGGATTTGTATCTTAAGGCACAAAGTGGCTTTGCTTTTCTTTGGGGAGCAATTTGGGCAGGACTTTTTGCACTGCAATTGATAAAATAGTCCCTTAAAGCATGAGGAAACAACCAAAACTGTTTGGGGGATGTCCACAAAGTTTTGCAGGTGGGTAATAGAGCATTTGCACAGTTAGCGGCTCCAAAACCACCTTTTCCTACCCAGCTGGGCTGTGACAGCTGCCCCACTGGTGTGGTTGTGGCACATCAGCAAGCAAAATTGCAGAACTGACTCATCTGGGGGACTGGAGATGTAGGAGGGTGCACAGAGGATGCAATGGGATGTTCTCATGCAGGCAGACCACTGTCCCACCAGCAGGGCTGGAAGAAGGGTGAAAAGCTACATCACCTGTATAGTTTGAGCAAGTCATCACTCAGAAACTGGTTGCATGATGGTCTTCAGGAAGGTGGGAGATCCCTGAGGTAGCAGTAAGATGAAGAATATCAGCTTCAAGGAGCAACCTGGGGAAAAATATGACCCAGGAGATGGAGCAGCAGGTAGTTGGGAATTTCCCAGTCTTTTAAAATGGGAAATTACATATTTATTGCATTGAGGACGAGAGCATCGCTGGGCTGGGCTTCCATCCCAAGCTGTGTGGTGCATCCTCCATGCTTTTGGAGGGCTGAACCACAGATCTGCAAACAGAAGAGTGATTTGGAAGACCAGAAACTGAGAAGCAATTTTCTGCGTGGTGCCAGGAGAACCCCGTGTTTTGAGATTTCCAGAACTGAACTGAACAACTCAAAGGAATTGTTCTACTGGATGGTTGGGCTTTTGCTTTCAGCCTCGTCCACATGGTCTTAAGGTGCTTGTGCTTCCCCATGGGATTACTCCATCTGGCATCATGGATGATGTGGGTTTGTGTGACCGCATGCTCACCGCTCTTGATGAGCATTAATGTTCACCATTTTATTGAGTTTTGGAGCATTGTAGCACCAGCAGGAGGAAGAAATCCTGGACACAATGTGCCAAAAATGGAGATATTAGATAATTGCATAAATTAACTAAATAACAGCATTTTTCTTTCAGGGAATGAGAGATGGAAAGCCTTGGAAAAGCCCTAGGGACACTGGGGAAACTGTGATGCTCTCAGATGCCACCCTTAGGCCTTGCATCTTGCCAGTGCATGAAGTTACATAATTGAGGGCAGGAAAATGAACAAAAAAGGTGTTTTTTCAGGTTATTTTTTACTCAGAGCTGCTGGTAAAGATGACATTTTTCTGCCTCGTCACTTTTTTCCCAGCACCCCTACCCACAGAGGAAGAGAAGAGGAAAATCACCGCCCAAACCAATCTGATCCTCTTGCAAGTCAACAACTGGTGAGCATGGTGGTGGCCCATGCTGGCTTCAGAGATCTTTGGGAAGCTGGGGAGGGGTTCTTGGTGAGGGAGGGCAGGGACAGGAGAGGGGAACGATCCTGAGCTGAAAGAGAGGAGACTGAGATGAGATCTTAGGGAGAAATGTTTTCCTGTGAGGGTGGGGAGGCCCTGACCCAGGTTGCCCAGAGCAGTGATGGCTGCCCCATCCCTGGAGGGGTTCAAGGCCAGGTCCCTGCCCATGGGTGAGTGGTAGAACTGGGTGGGCTTTGAGATGCCTTGCAGCCCAACCCCTTCCATGATTCCATGATCTTTCCGATGCTATTTTGGTGCTATATATTGTTTTTTGAGGGGGTTAATGGGCGGTTGGGGCCAGTTTCTGGGGTGTGATTGATGGCATTTGTTTGTGATGTCTTAGTGCCCCCTTCTGGCAAACCCGACACACAGCAGCCTCCAACTCGGAGCTGGAAAACTTAATGTGATGGTGTGATGGTGTGATGGGGCTCCAAGCCCCATCCAACCTGGCCTTGAACACCTCCAGGGATGGGGCAGCCACCACTGCTCTGGGCAAATGGGGCCAGGGCCTCCTCACCCTCACAGCAAAACATTTCTTCCTGAGATCTAGTTGGCCATCACAAGGCGCTGGTGGTGGGGCACTGCATCTCCTCAGCACAGGAACAGCCCTCAAGGTTCACTATGGAGCATCACTTGGGCTGTCTCTTGAGGTGCTGCAGAGGGGATAAAGGAGGACATGGGGAGAAGAGAGAAGATAAAGTGAAAAAGAGATGAAAAGATGAAGATGAGAAGATAGATGAGACAAGATGGGAGGAGCAGATGAAGCAAGAACTGAAAATGAAAAGTAGACAAGATGAAGATAAGGTGAGGAGAGCAGAAATGAGCATAGGTAGACAGGATGAACAGAGGGAAGAAAAAGAGAAGAGAAGGTGGCAACTAAGAGAAGATAGGATGCCTGACCAATTTGGGCATCTACTTGCTCAAAAATGAAGACTTCTTGTTGATTAATGAAGTTAACAAGCTAAAAGCTTGAGTTGGACCTCACAAGTGGCTGGGACAGGTGGGACACCCAACAGAGTTCTCTATCAAGTGTAGCTTTTCATTTGAGCTACTCATAGTATCATAGAACCACAGAATCATTAGGTTGGAAAGGACTCACAGGATCATCAAGTCCAACCATTCCCATCAATCACTAACCCATGTCCCTCAGCACGGCATCCACCTGTCTTTTAAACACCTCTAGCTTCTGGCTAGTACTAGGACTGCTCTACAAGTTAGTAAACTTGAATTTGACCAGAGCCCCATCAGATGACTGTGGTGTACTCCTTGCCATTAACCTAGCCTACACAACTTGGTTGGTGTGAGAACCTGGACAGTGTTCTACTACACAAACTGTTGGTCTTTTTCTCTGTAATATGTCTTGAATACCTATACATTTTGCAGGCAAGACATTTAAGACTAATCGTGCAAAGTGGATTTCTCAAGTTTTGAGGCAACCTTTCTTCCAGTTTAATTCAATGACGTAGCAATATAAATAATATACTTTTATCTTAAGTTGACTAAGGATACTTGCACCTAAAATATTTTTGTTAGCTTTCAGCAGCTTTTTTATATTTGGATAATGGTTTCTTTGTGTTTTGAATACTTTCTAGTGTCTGGGAAAGAGGACAGAAATAACTTAAAGGGTGAAAATAGAGATGCTTTAAAGCATGTTAAGATTCTGCATGTTCCCTTTCAACAGGTTGACAGTTTGGGCGGGCTTCACAACCTCTATCCTCCAGTGTGAGGAAAGCATTATGTTATGCATAGACGTGAGCCATAAGGTTCTTCGCAGTGAAACAGTGCTGGAGTTTATGTACAGTCTGTATTACCAGGTTGACAAACAAAGATTCAGAGATACCTGTGCTAAAGAGCTGATAGGCTTGATTGTTCTTACAAAGTAAGTCTCCGTGCACTCTTGTCATCTTAGAGGTCTGGGTTTTTTTTTTTTTTCTTTGTTTTTTTTTGTAGTTCAATGACTTGAAAACATACAATGAAGTATGGGAAACCATGAAAACATGAAAATATCTTTGTCAAGGTAGCAAACTAATCAAGGTGATAGCATTTACAAAAGCAGAGAGTACATACTGGGTTTTGTTTTCATTTGCTTTTAGTAGAGTCAGTAACCTATTAAAATTGAAAAGAGAAATGTAGTAACTTGTGCTAATGAGAGCAAAACTTCCAACTTACATGAGTTTTGCTATTAACTTTTTTGTCCTGATGTTGTATTTCTTTTCTGTTTGAGTTAAGATTTAAAAAAAAAACACTGATGGAATTATTTATTTAGGTACAATAACAGAACATACAGAATTGAAGGCATTGACTGGGATGCCAGTCTACAGTGCACTTTTAGAAAAGCAGATGGTTCTGAGATCAGCTATGTGGACTACTACAAAAGGGTATGGATTTATAATTCATAGTTTTCTTTTAATAGAATTTTATTTTTGATGGATACTATGTAATCTGAGAGCAGTAAGTAACCTGGGCAGCATGGTTCAGTATGAGTAATCCATCCCAGTGAGTAGCCAGTCAAGCAAAAATGCCAGGAGGCCTACATGGATCAACAAGTAGCTCCTGGGTAAACTCAAAAAAGGAAACATACAGAAAGTGGAAGCAGGGACAAGTAATCTGGGAGAGGGGGTTATGGAGACATTGTCCCAGCAGGCAGGAATGAGTTTAGGAAAGCCAAAGCCCAAATGGAATTGAATCTGGCTAGGAGCGTTTGTCCCATTTTAATTGTCAGTCTGGGTTTTGGTTTTTTTCCTCCTAAATTTAATTAGTTACTGCCATACAGATCAACTCTTGCCAGATGCAAGGAAATGTGAATTTTGGAAACTTCACTTGGAATCCTGTTTGATTCTTGTGATGTCTTTAATTAAATTGTTCTTTAGGGCAGGAACCTTGTCCATTATTGCTCGGGAATGGGCATTCTACTCTGGAGTTACATACTCTGGGTGATACTACTTCAGTCAAGGCAGAAGCATTGAAGTTTCTGTTGTCTTTTTATTGTTGTCTCAATAATTTGATGGCACCAGTAGAGAGAATAGTGCTCCCCTGTTGAGCCTCTTCTGACAAAACCATTTCCTCTCCAGTTAGATGTGCTATTTGCTGTTTGCTTTTGGTTTTGCTTTTGTTTATGTAAAGAAAAAAAATATTTTCTAAAGTGAACATTATTAAGAGAACTGAGTGCTTGTTATGAGTAAACTAACATAGCAATGTGTATTTCTAATACAGCAATATAATCAAGAAATTACTGACTTGAACCAGCCTGTCTTGATCAGTGAGTCGAAGAGGAAGAGAGGAACTACAATGCCAGTACCTGTGGTTCTAATTCCAGAGCTGTGCTTCCTAACAGGTTGATGTTTTTTCACATAAAAGCTTCTTTTCATTGTCAAACAGCAATGCCTACAGAAACTAGTAGGAGTTTCTTGCCAAGTTAAGTAGGATTGTTTTGTTTGTATAAATGTGAGTTTGGAAACAAGTTTTGCAGCTAAAAGATCAGAAATTTAAATGAGACTGAAGAGTGTGAGGGGTTTTGATGTCACGTAGTCTTTATCTACCATGTTCAACATTGGCCCACTGATAACTTGTGGAGTTTTTTGGTAGTAGAATGTCAGCTGAAAAAAGGGAAATTTACTATAAATTGATAATTTGGTAAGATACATAAACATGTATTTTCCTCTTGAGATACTTACTTTGCACTGGCAGTATCTGTCCACCTCTACACTGTTTTGTTTTGCTTTGGAATTGTGGGTAGAACTGCATGTCTTGTGTGGTTTCCTATCCAGTGCAAAAATCCAGATTTTTTTTTTTCTTTTCTGTAGACGAATGGGAGTGTATATACAGAGAGCCATTGAAAACATTGGTTACTACTGACACCACTTTAACTGTGCATGCACTGCAGATATGTAGTTTGCATGACTTGCAAGTTTACTTTTCTTAGTCTTGGACTAACTTCTAATCAGAAAAAGATTTTGCCATTAACAGGATTAACGGAAAGGATGTGCAACGATTTTAATGTGATGAAAGAATTGACTTCTCATACACGACTGCCCCCTGAGCAAAGGCAACAGGAAATTGGAAGACTTATTGACTACATCCAAAAGTATGCTACGCTTGTCTCTTCTGTACTTTTTTGACATAAAAATTTGTATTATAAGCTCCTTTGTTGCAACAAAACTTTGGAAATCTACTGGTTTTGAAATGGAAAAGTCTTAAGAACAAATTTATTTGTTTTCATTTCACTCTTGTTCTTAAACAGAGATGACGATGTGCAGCAAGAACTCAGAGACTGGGGTTTAAGCTTTGATTCTCATTTATTCTCCTTAACGGGAAGAGTTGCTCAGGCAGAAAAGATCCTTCAATCAGGAAGTGCGGTAAATAAGACAGCTTCTAAATTCTTCCAGCTCTCTCACTCACAAAGCGCATCCTTAAGGAAGGAAATGCTACTTGTTCGTTTATAAATAAAGGATTATGAGTGAAAATGTTATATGAAGTCTTTGTCCAAACAGGAGATGCACAAATTCTTAAATTGTTGACAAGTTCTGTTTAGAAACCCCTTAAGATTTTCTGGTTTGTATTACAATAGTGTTTTCTTTACGAAGCAATCCGTCTGTGTAAAGAAAGTAACCTCAGTTACACAAACTAGGAGACTCGAGATGTTTCTTCCAAGTAGTTTCCACTTATTAAACTACTAAGGTAGGGTGTTGATTTCTTTTTTTTATTTCTTGTTTACAGATTGAGTACAATCCTCAGTTTGCAGATTGGTCAAGGGAAAGCAGAGGAGCTCCCTTAATTTGTGCAAAGCCTCTGGACAACTGGTTATTGATCTACCCACGTCGCAGTAATGGTACTGCTACTGTATTACTTCATTGTCTGTCTAAAGTCGCACCGTCTCTGGGAATCAGAATGAACAAGGCAACCGTGTAAGTATCTTTAGAAAGCCGATGGAAAAATCACTTTACACTTACTAAGGTATATCTGTTAGCACGCTTCGGCTGTTAAATTAGATAGTAGAGTATGCCCCAGTACTGACTTCTGTGACATTTTTAATAAAACAAAGTTACTTTCACTATGTAAATTGTTCAGCTTTCTGAACAATTTACTTATTTTCTTACTCATGCTTCTGTGTGAGAGTTTTCACTGGGGGTTGAAGCATGCAAAATCACACAGTGTTAAGAAAGTCATTGAGCAAAACCTTCTCAAGTGGAGCTGTATTTAATACGGGAAGGTATATATCTTTTCTTGATGACTTTAGTGGTGTCTTCCTTTGAGTACTTGTGCTTGAATTTTATTGCTCTTGGAAGCCTAAGTTGGGGATTGATTCCTTTTAGTCTTCTAATGGTGTGAATGTTGTACTTTTATTAATAGTTATGATTGTGACACTTGATACAGTAGCGATGCATAACAAGCATTTGGTTTTGCTGAAGTTTCAATAGCTATTTTTCTCTGTAAACGTTTTTTTTCTCTTCCTTTTCAGGATTGAAGCAGAAGACAAAACAGAAGCTTATATATGGGTTTTACAGCAAGCTGTTACCCGTGACACAAACATAGTATGTATTTGAATCCCTAATTTCAAATCATGTTATTTTTCTCATTGGTGTTTTAAGACTCATTCTCAGAAACAGAACTCTTGGCACCTGAGTATATATTACATATGTACTCTTGCTCTTGTTCAAACCCCAGCATGAATATCCTTCTGGAAAATAGTCTTTGTACTTGACTTCAAAGTATAGACCCTGATACTTTCCAGGTATTTCTTTCATTATGAATACTTGAATATTTCTGTTGAGCGTTAAGAAGCTTTTCCTAAAGAACTGTAACTGTTAGGCCCATCTGAGAATACAGCTACTTAAAAACATTTCTTTTCTTTAAAGGTGGTTTGCGTGTTGTCTCATTTCCGGAAGGATAGGTATGATGCTATCAAGAAATACTTATGTACAGATTGTCCTGTTCCAAGTCAATGTGTGTTGAGTCACACTTTAAACAGACCTCAGACTGCTCTGACCGTAGCAACAAAAATTGCCTTACAAATGAACTCTAAAATGGGTGGAGAACTTTGGAGTGTTGAGATCCCAGTAAGTACATTTTTTTTAATGGTAGCCACTTACTTTATTGAGTCTTATTTTAAAAGCAAACCTTTTTTTCTGAAAAAAAAGAAAATGAAATATCCTTTGTGTACTTAGTTTTGTGTCTGTGGGAAGAGACTTGAAGTTAAATAGACCTAAAGAGACATTTAGTGCAATAGTTTAGTACCCATTGCTCACTTAAGTGTCCTGAAACCATACAACTTATGTCGTGATGTGTTACACTGTAGGGTGGAGGTGATAAGTGCTTTGGCACGTCTTTGTATACTAATACATACTCTGTATTGATTCCTTTTAAGCTGAAACAGGTGATGATTGTGGGAACCGATTCTTACCATGACACTTTATTTGGAAAGCAGTCAGTTGCAGGGTTTGTTGCTAGCCTGAATCAAACAATGACACGGTAAGATCTGAATGCGAAAGGGGGGAAAAGAAAATCTTCACCTTAACTGAAAAGTAAATCAAATATGATGGGCCATCGTGAAAGTGTCCAAATTGGTTTACTGTACATTGCTAATTAGAACTATACATTATGAACTGTTTTTTCCACTGTATCCCTTACAGCAATAGGCTTGTCCTTCTTCCACAGTGGTCGGGAGAAGGGGCAGATGGTGGGGCTAGGGCTGGGAATAATGGAGGGTGTCAGACTCTTCTTCCTTTGGAGTTGACCCTGTGGAATTTTTTTTTTTTTATTTAAAGGAATTGCACATGGCTGTAAGGTATTTGTCTACCCCAGGGACTTTATGAGGAAAATATTCTCATAGGGTGCTTTTGCTTGACTGTCGTGACCCACAGTAGCTGTAAAGACTGTGTGGTTGTAGCTATTTTTTTAAAAATTCATTGAAGTAAGCATGGGAAATGCTTTGCAAGTCATCCTTTATTTTGCTCTTGACAGGTGGTTTTCCCACTGTGCTGTTCAAGGTCGAGGGCAAGAAATTGTGGATGGTCTCAAATCCTGTTCGCAGAGTAAGGGAAAGCTTTGTGCTGTTTTTGAGTCACTGACTGTAAAGTTTCCTCAGCGAACCATCTCAGCTGCCTTGAGGGGAGGCGTTACCAGTTTACACGGAGATGAAAACACATTAAAAACACATTTGTAAATATTGCTGAAAAGACTGAGGACCTTAGGTTTCTAAACTTACTGCTGTTTTTTCAGTAATAAAAATCCATTTTTGTTTTGGAATGAATTGTCATTATAGCTAACAGCTTTTACTCTGTTTATTTTAAGCTTCTCTGAGAGAGTGGGTCAAGTGGAATAAGTGTTTGCCCTCTCGTGTTATTGTGTATCGTGATGGTGTAGGAGATGGACAACTACATACTCTGGTTAATTATGAAGTGCCTCAATTTCTGGATTGCTTGAAGAGTGTTGGTAAAGACTACAAGTAAGTCCATTAACACCACTGCCTTTTTTTTAAAAAGAAATATATAGTGGGAGACAAAAAGTGAAGATTGTGTTGTCTTTCCATCCTTGTCCTTACCTGAGCTCAGATAACTACTTTTCTAATGACTGTTTACATGATTTTGAGATACCTAACTTGTAATAGGAAGTCACTAAAAATCTAGAGTTATGAACAATGTCCTATTTAATTTAAATCAGTGAATCTGAATACTTACATGAGAAATGAATGCCCTGGAGAACTCTAAAATAGCTTTTAATTTGAAGCTGTAGACCATCTGCTGAAATAATCAGTGCAGTTTTTCAAGATCAATTTCATTATTCTTCTTTTATTTTCATTTATTTTAGTCCAAGACTTACCGTGATAGTTGTGAAGAAACGAGTGAGTACCAGACTCTTTGCACAGGCTGATAGAGCAGTTAAAAACCCGCCTCCTGGTACCATTGTTGATGGGGGGATCACCAGACCAGAATGGTAAGTTAATATAGAAGTAACAATTCTTCTGTTTGCTAGCAAGGTGATAATACAGGAAATACATCCGATATTTCCACACTTCTGTGCTTTTGAAAAGAAATCATAGTGAATGAGAAAGAAATGGAAAATTTTATATTTTATTAATTCGTTACTTGATGATTCATGGTTTCCAATTGCAGTATCTGTGTACATCAGAGTACTATATATAAGTGTGTGTTTCACTTTTCATTGTGGTTTTTTTTTAATTTTTTTTTAAAGGTTTAGTACTAAATGGATGACTGTCGACGAAGGGAGACGCAGACACCAGGTGGTCATCAGCAAGTCTCAATTTTATTAGAGATCACAGATGGTTAAATACAGTTGTTAATTAGCCTCATACATATTGCAAAAGCTGAGCTCACTATAGGTTACAGATTAAAAGTCAGCTCCTGGGTATGCCTTGTTCCTCTCTTCTATAGCCAACTTTCCCACAGTTGTTTATCTAACTGTCCAAGGTTAGTATGCCCCTGTGCTTCTCCTTTTATCAGCATAATTTACAGTTTATGCTACGGCACAGCTCTTGCACAGAGCCGTGCCCCTGCTCTGCAAGCCATTCTCCAACAGATGACTACTGATAGGATTGCCTAGCTGTCCTTAACTAGAATGAAATTCTGTCTGGCTGTAGTTTTGGAATTGTGCATAGATGTGGTTATTCTGTAAGGGTGTGTTGTATGAGTAAGTGTTGGAAGTATTTGTTTGGGTTAGGAAGTCACTAGAGTAAGACACAGGATTGTACAGTTAGTATGTAGGTAACAGACGTACACAAACCCCACTGCCATAATTTGCTTGTTAGCACTGGAGGATTTTGCAAGTCGTGCTCCATGAAACTCAGGTCATTAAGGGGGAAATGTAGAACTTGTTCAGTACATGATGAAATATGAGCCAGCAGTGTGCCCAGGTGGCCAAGAAGGCCAATGGCATCCTGGCTTGTATCAGAAACGGCGTGACCAGCAGGTCCAGGGGAGTTATTCTCCCTCTGTACTCAGCACTGGTGAGATCGCACCTTGAGTACTATGCTCAGTTCTCAGAAGGATGTTGAGGCTCTGGAGCGAGTCCAGAGAAGAGCAACAAAGCTGGTGAAGGGGCTGGAGAACAAGCCTTATGAGGAGCGGCTGAGAGAGCTGGGGTTGTTTAGCCTGGAGAAGAGGAGGCTGAGGGGAGACCTCATTGCTCTCTATAACTGCCTGAAAGGAGGTTGTAGAGAGGAGGGAGCTGGCCTCTTCTCCCAAGTGACAGGGGACAGGACGAGAGGGAACGGCCTCAGGCTCCGCCAGGGGAGATTTAGGCTGGACATTAGGAAAAAATTTTTCACAGAAAGGGTCGTTGGGCAGTGGCAGAGGCTGCCCAGGGAGGTGGTTGATTCACCTTCCCTGGAGGTGTTTAAAGCACCGGTGGACGAGGTGTTAAGGGGCATGGTTTAGTGTTTGATAGGAGTGGTTGGACTTGATGAACCGGTGGGTCTCTTCCAACCTGGTTATTCTATGATTCTATGAAACATTTGAGTTTGGTCAAGGGATGCTGAAGCTCGTAGGAAAGATTGCGGTCTTCTGTGGCAGTGCACAGTTCTGATAGGTAGCTCTGCCTTTCTTTTTCTGTATTTTACCAACTTGCTGCTGGTGTCCCACGTGGTGTGGCAGGCGACAAACATCCAAATATGGCTTGAGGTGCTGGAGTATATGGGAAACATAAGCCAAGTATGAGTGCAGGGTGATTACACGCAGGAAGAATCTATGTGATGAATGACTAAGATCTTTGTGGTCTTAACCATGTAATAAAATTGCATTCCTGTAGATCTCCTGGTCTCTCAGAAATAAAGGAAACTGATTGTGACCAAAGCACAGACATACTTCTGGAACTTACTTAATAGGCATAAAGTGACTTGAAGAAAATAAGTAAGACAAATCTGTGAGGATTTGCATTTTTCTAAGAAAAGAAGTCCTTTCTGTATCAGACTTTGAGTTTTGTTTCTTCTGTTACAGGTACGATTTCTTCATTGTGAGTCAGGCAGTGAGAGATGGTTGTGTTGCACCCACTCACTATAATGTAATTTATGACACTAGCAAGCTGAAGCCAGATCATTTACGTTTAACCTACAAACTTTGCCACATGTACTATAACTGGTCGGTAAGTATTTCCTCTGGGAATTGATAGTATTTTTCTTCTAAGGTATCTCTGCGGTAACAACCCATAAGAACATAGAAAAAGGTATCTTTAAAACACCTGTGCAGATCCAGAAAGCTGCAATTATGCCTCTTGACCTAGAGCAGTGGCTTGAGAAGTAGACATTTTATAATTATGCAATCTCTCTGAAGTCCAAAGATTAAAGCAATCTTTATTCTTACTAGAAAATACTTGGTGTTTTGAGTATTATCCCCAAATCCTATATCAAAAGCAAAACTGCAATAATTTATTTCTTAAGTGCAGAAATACTGGTGTGGGAATGGAACAGTGTTCCTCCATTTTCTCTGAGGCTTCTTCTGTGGCACAGCCAGGTCAGCACGCAGTCAGCTCATGCCTGAGGTGTGCTTCTTGTCATTTTAGTAATAATACGAATAAACACTTCACATGATTTACCCATGTCGCACTTCTTGGGAGATGCAGCCTCAAATGTAAACCTTCTTTTAAAAGACTGCAAGAAAAGAAAAAGAGGAGGGGATGGAACTAGGAAGTCTTTCCATCCATTCTATAAAACATGGGTTTTTTACAGTGTTCAGTGTATGTAATGTTTTCACAGATCAGCATAAACTACAAGGAGTATAAATTTTACATGCATCAGAACATTTTAATTCCAGGTCTCTCTCTGTTACAGTGAATGCGTGCTTATTTAAATGACCTGAAAGTAATTACTTTGTGTTTTTTTCCTCCCTTCTGCAGGGTGTTATCAGAGTACCTGCCCCGTGCCAGTACTCTCATAAACTGTCTTTCCTTGTTGGTCAGAGTATTCATAAAGAACCAAACATGTGGCTTTCAGACAAGCTTTACTATCTTTGAATGTGAGTTACCAGCTTAAAAAAAATGTGTTGTTCCTTTCTAGGGAATGTAGAATTGTTTGGAGTTTCATGTGGTTTGGTTTGTTTTTCTCTTGAGATGTGCAGGGGATAATGAGTATGTGCAGCTGTGCTACTTGCATTTTTGTTGTAGTGAGAAGAAGTTTGAGACAGCAGATCTGCATTTTGAATGCAGATTTCTGAAGATCTTCATTGATAGCTGTTCAGCAGTTACAGCTTAATTTCTGAAGCACACAGTTGTGTTGATAGAACTTAATTTTGGATTTTTGCATTACCAGGCACATAGTCAAACAAGCACATGTGGAAGAATTTAGGTGAGTGCTGATATCTTTAACTCTTGTGCAGTGTACTTTGTTCTTCTTTGTGAGATTTAAATAAAGTTGTTGCTGTGATCCTTGCTTGTGTGACTGTTAGATGTATTTGCTTACATACTTTAAGAGTGGCCTATGGGTGCACTGCTGTGTGACATTTGCTGCAGGAACTTTCTAACAAAGCTGGTGAGGGGGCTGGAGAACAGGCCTTGTGAGGAACGGCTGAGAGAGCTGGGGTTGTTTAGCCTGGAGAAGAGGAGGCTGAGAGGAGACCTCATTGCTCTCTGCAACTGCCCAAAAGGAGGTTGTAGAGAGGAGGGAGCTGGGCTCTTCTCCCAAGTGACAGTGGACAGGACGAGAGGGAATGGCCACAAGCTCCGCCAGGGGAGATTTGGGCTGGACATCAGGAAAAAATTTTCATAGAAAGGGTCATTGGGCACTGGAACAGGCTGCCCAGGAGGTGTTTAAGGACATGATGCACCTGTACCCACCAGTGCATTGCCATTTCCACATTCCATCAGACAGTGAAAGTCCATTCAGCCTGCCTATAAAGCTTCAGTTTTAACTGGGCTTGAATGACTCAAAAAACCAAGTCTGAAAGACTGCCAAAATCAAATCAGAACCTACCTTGCATTAGGTACTAATTAACTGTCTGACAACCCACGTATAAAAGTGAGGGTGCTTCTTGTTGGTGTTTATTTTCACTTTATAAGAAATTGCTGTAGGTAGCCAGCCTGTTTAACTACTTTTAACAACTCCCATCTGAAGATAATTAATTTCTGCAGTGGAATGTAAAAAATTTGGCCTAAAAAAAACCCATTAAGTACGGCAGATCTTTATATATTTAAAATTAATTTTATTAATTTAAAATAAACAGATGTAACTATTTCCAATACGCCCATTCTGCTTTCTCATGATTTACACAACATAAATGAGTTTGACAACATCTTTATATTTTGTTTATCTTTAAATACTGCTAAGCCAAGGAAATCTGCATATTGTGTTTCTTCAGCTTTAATGCTCTGACCCACTGGAGAGTTCTGCAGGCTACAGAGCAAGAAGAGTTCCCACTGTCGGTGAAGAGCCTATGGCAAGCAGTAATCGGTGCTCTTTAAAGCACTGAACATGCCCCATCTCAGTGTACTATTGAGTTTGTTAAATATTTATCCAGACCTATATGTGAAGAATAAGAACCACACTGCTAAGAGTGCTTCAACTATCTTCACGAAGGAATCGCCACAGTAGCATAATTTGAAAGCTCTTCTTTATCACTTGTAAAAGAGAAGCTGGCTTCCGAAGTGGGTTGCTACACTGACATCAATGAGAAGCACAACAAAACCGGCTTTAGGGGCAAAATGACAATCTAAATCAAACAAAAATTGATAGTAGTATTATTTACATTAAGTATGTTAACACCGGCACCCATTTCTACCTGGAAGAACAGAGAACAAGGAAAAGGAGCCTTGTCTTCTTTTCACTGCAGGTATCTGAAAAATTGTAACTAACCTCATGAAATCAGACTGGCCTTTTGTACCAGTGAGGTTTTAATTAGATAACGTTATCTCTTGTCCCTTGAAGTCAGTGTCTCCAGATGCATCAGAGCCGTCTCATTTTTAAGCAAGGGCACACTTAAAAATGATGGAAATGTTTGAGCCTTGGTGCTGTCTAGACACCCTGTCTTTCCAGGGGAGCCTGGAAAAGCTACAGAGTTAATTCCCGCTGAAGGTCACTTATTTCCAAGTAATGAGATTTCCTAGTTCCCTCCTGGAGTATCTAAAATATAAGTTGTGATTCTCTGTAACAATCACAGGTAGGATCTTGTCATAATTTAGCCAGAATCCCATTGATTATATTAGAAAAGTGTTAGTTTCAATGAAGGCAGAATATTGTTCTTTCTTCCAGCTAGCTATCCTTGCTGCAAAATATGCTCTCTGAAGGACTATCACTGTTAAACAGTGAAAGGAAAAATAAAACGTGGAAGGAAAGCCTGTGGAATCTGCTTCAAAAGCAATAGTATGATCCAAGTGCTGGGCTAGGAGAATTTTGGTTGATGTCTTACAGGGTTAAATGACAAGCAAACAGAGTACAGTGTTGCCCAGCTTGGTCCAGACTCTTACCCTTCACTTTCATCTCAATTAGATTATTTTCTTATGAAATATTTCAGTCTCCTAGAAAACCTCCAGTTGCTTAATCTTCTGCAGGTCAGCTGCCAACTTTGTATGACTTCCATTTTGATGGATTAAAAAAAAAGTGGGTACCTTGGACGAAACTTGTTCCTGAATACATTCATAAGCCTGAAGTTAAATTTCTTGACATTCTAGGTGAGCGCAAGATAAAATTTAGTGGTAATGTGCCACCACTGAGTGCGTGGCATGAGACATCCTCTTTCTGCACCGAAGGTTGTCTTGTTCAGTTTCTTTTGATAGAACAAATCAATTTCTTTAATGTTCTTGTCATAATAGTTTAACAGGAGTAGAGTGGATATTTACTGCACCATATGGTAAAGAAATGAGGAAAGGATGAAAAGCTTAGTACAGTTTATTAGGAACTAACAAGGCCTTTTACAAGCCAGAACAGCGGAAGATTCACAGCCTGCTCTACCAGAAACTCTAGGAAAAATGTCAGCTCCATAGTTCAAGTCCTTGGTATATAAAAGTCCTTAAGGCCATTATTGGTTGTTACTTCAAGCGCTGTATAATTGTGATAAGTGCATTTCATAGTCAAGGACAAATGAATGCAGGTTACTTTATAGTCATACTTCAGCAAGCACAGATTAACTTCACTGACACAAGGGATGATTATATGATCTCTAGAGTTGCTCCTAATGGCAGGCTATTCACGTACAACAGAAGTCATCTATGTAGAGTTCTGGGAAAACGCTTATGATCCAAATAAATCCCGATTGTGTCCTTGGAATAGGGATTAAACAGAGCTTAACCAGTCCATGACCCTCCTATATAGAAGAGAATTAATTTTTTAATATATCTATAGGAGAAAAGTTCCCAGTATTAAAAACTGAAAAGAGATGGTTGAGCAATTAAAATTTTGTTTCATCATTGTTAATGAGTTGATATTTTGGTTTATGTATTTGTGCAACTGCTTACTAATACCCTGAGAGTGTGATCTAACGCTATCCTATAAATATAATTCCTCCAGCTGTGCTGCATTTTAATTTAACCTGCTATCATATTCCTGACCTTTTTCAGTGCCTACAGTGGATACAACACACACTACTTGGTTACTAGAACAGATGGTATAAATAAAACACCCAGTTATTCTTGTAGGTGAATCAGGTACATCTAAAACAGCAACTACACAGAACTTCCTAAGCAATCTGGACAAAGATCTTAATGTATGTATGAGGTATTTTGCCTTGTTTGTAAAAGATGCTTTTTTGTTCTTTGTCCTTGTGTAAATTTGTGTTGTGAAGCCTGAGTCTGAGGGTAGCACTATTGACTTTGTTAACGTGACTGCAAAGTTGGAACCAAAGTGTGTGAATGATTTGAGAATCTGTCAGGATCAAAGATGTTTTGTTCTGTTCTACCATTTACAGATTCAATTTTATAAAGTAGCATTAACAAAATGCTAAGAATGAAGTTTCCTTTATGCCTGACAATCTAAGAAAGAGAGCATATGAATACTCTAGTTTAAAAAAAAAAAAAAAAAGAAAGCATGAAAATCCATTCCTAATCATTTTCTCCCCTCTGCAGTTGCTTCTAGTAATTAACTTCTCTTCTCGTACTACATCAATGGACATTCAGAGAAATCTAGAGACAAATGTGGAGAAAGGAACTAAAGACACTTATGGCCCCCCTATGGGAAAATGTCTCATTATTTTCATGGATGATCTGAATATGCCAAGGGTAAGCTGTCAGTAGTTTGCCAGTAGTATGGAAACATTTGGGGTGGCACTGACAGTCCCTTCAGACACGGCTCCAATGAATCACAAGTCAAGGAGATTCATGGCAACTGCATAACTGGATTTCAGCTTAGGATCTTCAGAAGAGCTGAACTTGTGTGCAATAGGGGGCAATTCTGTTTGTTGCAGTATTTCTCCTAAATGTAAGAGAAGTGCAGTTGGATCATTTCTTTATGCCATTAAAAGGATGTCTCTGTGGCCTGATACAGGCTGCAGGTATTGTAGAAACCAACCCTTTTTCTTTACAAATGGGGCAAAAGAGCATCTGTGCATTTATTTTATTTCAGAGAAGAGACACTTTTCCCATAGGAGATGTTGGAATGAATGTTCACAATCAGTGATAAAGCTTTGTAAAGTGTTACTTACTCCTTGTAATGTTGTCTAGAGCATAGAGCACAATATTTCCATGTTTATAACAGTAATTGGCATGCTGACGTACTGTGCTCTAAACATTTTTACTCTCCTCTGTTACAAAGGTTGATGAGTATGGCACACAGCAACCCATTGCCCTGTTGAAGCTGCTGCTAGAGAAAGGTTTCTTGTATGACCGTGGTAAGAAGATAAACTGTAAACTTCTTCGAGACCTGGGGTTTATTGCTGCCATGGGAAAAGCTGGAGGAGGTCGGAATGAAGTTGACCCTAGGTTCATCTCACTCTTCAGTGTATTTAACATACCTTTTCCTTCTGAGCAGTCACTGAATTTGATCTACACCTCCATCCTCAAAGGCCACACTGTGGTAATTTCACTGTTTTTAAAGTATTGCTCAACAGGTTTATTGTTTTTAAATAGACGTTTATTTGTTTGTTACCACAAGACCTGAAATATTCTATTATCATGCTTTGTTATACTTAGAACCTCATGCGGACCTTTCCTTTCCTCATCTCTTTCTCAATGGCTTTCCACTCTTTTGATAAATTCTTGAGTAATATGTAAACATTCAAGTCAGGAGATGATTTATAAACCTGGTGCATTTCATAGGTGGAAACTTGTGAGTGATTTGATTATGGGTCCTGTTACTAAATACAGAAAGGTCAGCAAACTCTAACTTGAGTGGCAATGAAAGATTTCATGTGATGCAGTTGCCTGTGTTACTAGCAGGAAACATGCTACATTATGTGAGAAAACAGCAGTTTATTTTTTCTGCTATAGAAATGCTGTGGAAATTCCAGTCATGGATTTTGATGTTCTTTTGAGCACTGTGCACGCTCAGAAATGAAGGTAGGGCCTGGCTGAAACGTTTAACTGCAGAATGTTCATACTACAGGGGAATATGAATTTCTGAAAATGTTTGTCCTCAGTTATGAGAAATATACCAGAAGTCTTAAAAGCTGGAATGCAGAATTTGTTTGATAGTATTGAGTTCTCTCTGGGCAGTAATGAAATCACCTGTTGTTTCTTGTGTTTCCAGATATTTAATGAGTCGGTATCAACCATCTATGACAAACTCACTGTGTGTACTTTGGAGCTTTATAAAATGATTATTTGTGATCTACCCCCTACTCCTTCCAAATTCCATTACATTTTTAACCTGCGGGATCTTTCCAGGGTCTATAATGGACTTATTCTTACAACTCCAGAGAGGTAAGAATAGAAAAATTTTCTTTAGCGGTCCTACACCTACATATGTTGGATGAATCTGGGTGAAGGTGAGGTAATTTGCTATGTGAGATCAGTCACCTTTTGTTACTTTTCATTAAGCCTTTGCCACAACGAGAAAATGTTCAGAAACATCCTAAATTGTGATCTTACTCTTGATGACAAAAATTGATGTATTAGTCTTTCTTAAATAAGATAGCCAGAGGAAAAAAATGCAAGCAAAGTAGTTACTATGAAAAGAACAAACCCCGAAAGAGGGAAAAAAGTCAATCCAGAATTCGGTCAGTGTAATTACCTCTATGGCCTTAGGTATCATGTCGGCTCATTTGGTGCAGTCTGATATTTTGATGTTAATTCAGATTTCAAACAGTGCCCCAGATGGTGAGAGTTTGGAGAAATGAGTGCCTGAAGGTTTTCCATGACAGGCTGATTAATGAAGCAGACAAAGTATTGGTGAGTATTATTTTTCAATTTTTAGTAGTCACTGACTATTCCTATGTCAAATAATTTGCGACAGCAAAGTTACCAGCTGCTGTATTTGGGTCATGCAGATAGTCTGCAGACTTGTCTAACCATGGTGTTGCTCCATTAATTTAAAACATAGCTCATGGAATTTCCTTTTCTGAAATAAAGTGACTACGACAGACTAAGGAGCAGATCTGCTAAGGGTAAGTGTCAGTCAGTTTGCCTAGCCAGGAACATTGGTTAGAGTGGCACAGGTGACAAAGTGCGGGAACAATGCAGGGACAAACTCAGGAAATCACTCAGATGATCAATGTTTTCCTTTAGGAAGGATTCTATCAGAATTTGACTATACATTCAAGGAGGAGAAAGATGGGTTAGGTCCAAGTCTTCAAACAATAGATTCAGTTTTGGCTGCTATGCAGTCTAGAAAATGCTCCAAATTATAACTTAAGACACAAGAGAGAATGATCCCATTGTTGTGCCTTGAGAATTAGGGGAGGAACTGGGGTAAAGTTTACTTGTATATAAGCAGCTTCTGAAGCAACTTGCTTAGATTAAAAGACCTATGTTAAGATGACTTCAGATTTTTCTGCTTATGTCTTTCTCCTGTAACAAACTAAGATGTATTTCTAGCTCCATTTTCACAACTCCGAATAATTGTATCACAGGGTTTCTGTATTTGTACATTCATTCAGACTTACAAAATTTGTGAGAAATCTTGGTGACGAGCCATGTATGAATGCTGATAAGGTTTATTAATATGATATTTACACTAAAATATGCAAATGTGTTTTTTAACAGACTTATCCTTTTCTGTCTTAAACTTTTGCAGTCCATTGGTTTGAATAGTTCTTGAAGTGCCTGTTAGGTCATTTTAAATCATACACAGAACACAGGAGGAGGCTGCGGTCTTTGCCTTTTGTAGTGACATAAGTATCCTCTTGAAATCAGCCGGTATTTGAGCAGGAGTCTGCATTAGCCTCCTTTCAAGTGTTCCTTGATTCAGAATCATCTGCCTTGTTGTGTTGCCTGACTCATTTGATATCATTAAAGGTACAAGGTCATATAAAAAAACTGATGGAAGAGAATTTTGAAGATGACTTGGAGCAAGCCATGAGGGATCCTATTCTTTTTGGAGATTTCAGAACAGCTTTGAATGAAGGAGAACCTCGTATTTATGAAGATATCCAAGACTATGATGCAGCAAGTGCCCTCTTTCAGGTAATGTTCATCAGCTTGGAACCGTGTCTGATTCTCTTTGTGCCTGAGGAATGGACAGGAGTCTGCCCCAGATGGTAGGGAATCTGTTCTCTTTCCATGTGCACACAGAATTTTGTGGGCATTACTACACATTTGGTGTCTGGAGTATTGAAAATTGAGGATCAGCTGCAGAGTAGGCAGCGTTTTCTAGTAGTTTATTTTCCCCGAGGAAGTAGAAAGGAATAATGCTGTTAAATGTGTTGTTATTGTATTAGTGTTACTAATTGCTTTATTAGCCTCCTAGTAACTTTCTGTCTAACTTTCTCTGCAGGAGATTTTGGAAGAATATAATTAATTGAATATTAAAATGAATTTGGTTCTTTTTGATGATGCTTTGGAGCACTTAATCCACGTCCATTGCATCATATGGATGGATCGTGGGCATGCCCTGCTCATCGGAGTGGGAGGCTCGGGAAAACAGTCTGTAACAAGACTGGCTGCTTATACGGCTGGATGTGAGGTAAGCGACCCTGCATCTTTGCAGGGAGAGAAGACAAGGAAAGCAATATTGTAATACTGTGATCAGGATTAAATCGGCAGGGGGCAGGAAGTCAGATCAGTCAGGATAAGATCAGGCTGGCATCTCTTCCCTGTGGAGAGGAAAACAGAGTGAAGTGGTTGCCAAGATGATGACTGTGAGTAACCTGGGCAGGAAGCTGTAAGTGCCTGAATCTGAGCTTTGGCACTGGGGACAGAAAACAAGGACAGGTTTAGCGATGAACAACACGTACACCTTAACTACTGCTTTTGTTACTTCTCTGTATTATAGCAGCACTCGAGTGCTGCTGAAGAACCTTATAATCGGTACTGTAATATTTCAGATAGGAAATGTTCCCTTCTCAGAGGTACTTTCAGTAACTTACAGAGGTTTGGAAGGAAAGAACAACACAAAGAAGATGTGCACGACGCAATTTTGAAAATGCAATCCTAGTGGGTTGTTCAAACAGAGAGCTGGGCTTGTTTAGCCTGAAGAAGAGGAGGCTGAGGGGAGACCTTATTGCTCTCTACGACTACCTGAAAGGAGGTTGTGGAGAGGAGGGAGCTGGGCTCTTCTCCCAAGTGGCAGGGGACAGGACAAGAGGGAATGGCCTCAAGCTCCACCAGGGGAGGTTCAGGCTTGACATCAGGAAAAAAATTTTCATGGAAAGGTTCATTGGGCACTAGCAGAGGCTGCCCAGGGGGGTGGTTGATTCACCTTCCCTGGAGGTGTTTAAAGGACGGGCAGATGAGGTGCTGAGGGGCATGGTTTAGTGATTGATAGGAACGGTTGGACTCGATGATCTGGTGGATCTTTTCCAACCTAGCAATTCTGTGATTCTGTGAAAAGTAATTTTTAGAAAGAATGCACTGCATAAGTTTTTTGATACTTACATGTGTACTGATGATGGGGTCAAACGAAAACCCTTGATCAGTCTAATTGATATTCAGAGTTACTGTCACGTCTTGGGTCCATCTGTATCTTCTCAGTGTATGTTTGCATTCTTAGGTATTTGAGATCATCTTGAGTAGAGGATATGGAGAAAATAATTTCCGAGAAGATTTGAAAAAATTGTACCAGAAGCTGGGTATCGAGAACAAGTCAATGGTCTTCTTGTTTACAGATGCCCATGTAGTAGAAGAGAGTTTCCTGGAGCTCATCAACAACATGTTAACTTCAGGTGGCAAAGACAGCCTCAGTTACCCCTGATCAGTACCTACTTGTGACTTGTAATCTCAAATTTAACCGTGATCCAGCTATCACAGTTTCACCCTGTGTCCTCTGCTGCTCTAGTTAGTTAGACCTTTCAGTACTACTGGAAATGGTCTTGGCCTTAATAATGGCCTTTTTTGCATCTCCTTACCATCATTTGTATGTGCCTGGGAAGTCTGTAGAGTTAATTCACTGATTGTGATGTTGCTGAGTCTCAGATTTCTTCCAAGAGTGAGATGTAACTTCAGCTGTATTTGGCAACAAACTCATCTTTTGTCCTCCTGGCTTTTGAATAGTATTCACCCAGACTGCATCTACTGCTTATATATACACAACCTAAACTGTAGTTTAGTATTTTTTAATGTATGGAGAGGCTGAAAATGAGCAGCAGCTGGCACTGTGTGACCATCCTCTCTATAGAAGTCCCTGCACAGCCTGATTTGAAAAAAAAGATTTCTTGATTCTTTTCATGGTTTAGTTTCCCCTGTTCCTGTTCTGCTCATGTCTGTCATTAAGTAACTTAGAACGTGACTAAGAGGTTGAAAATGTGAACTGATGGCTTGTAGATGATAGTGAAGATTTTCTTTGCAGAATTAAAACCTCTTTATGTTCTTGTGACATTTTTGCACGTTTCTGAAGCCCAAACAAAAGGGAAGTAATTATTCCCCTAAATCCCCTTGCGTCATCCTAAGTGCTGTCTCCATTTTCCATGGGGGCTGGGGAGGAGAAACATACAGAGAAGAACAGGTTTATTCAAAACTACCAAGATTCATTTTTGCAGGACTAGGTCTAAAATTTGTGACTCTGGTTTCCCATCTGCCCTATCCCCAGCCATATGGTTTTCTCTTACTGGTTGTTCTCACTAGCATTCCTCTGTCCTTATGTTACAGGAATGGTGCCAGCCCTTTTCCCAGATGATGAAAAAGATGCCATACTCAGCCAGATTTGGGATGAAGCTACTAAAGCTGGCACGAGTCCAGCTAAAGAGAGTATCTGGCTATATTTTGTAAACAAATGTGCAAGCAACCTTCACATTGACCTGGGGATGTCCCCAGTTGGGGACAGTCTGAGAACGTGGTGCAGAAATTTCCCAGGTATCAGTTGTCCACACTGCTTAGTCCCTTCCTGGTGAAATATGGGCTTGCAGGCTCAGAGATGTCTCGCAGCTAAAGGTAAGCTGAGTGGCTCTCATGATTAAGGATATTCAGTGTGTGATTTTTTTCAAGTTAATTACCATATATCACTGGGTATTATTGATTAGCATTTATCAGATCAGTTCATTTTCCAGCTGAACAGCTAGAAATCAATTGATCATTCTCAATGAACTGGAAATATCAGCTTGTGTCTGCAGCCTCTCTTCTGTAGTCACAGAAGAATGTGTGTTATTAAATTATTATGAAATTAGGATAGTGGTAAATGAAATACTTTTGGATCTGAGGCCAAAAAAAGGACATGGTGAGAGGGACACCCACTGAGAGAAAGAATACCTGCGCCTGGTGGCTGCTGAGCTACTGCAGGTGGTTGAAAGGAGTCCTGGGAGACTGAAGAGACAGGTGAAAGAGCGGTACAGGTGAGAATCCTAACCCAGGCATTAAAATACCTCATTGCAGCCTAAAGACTAGTACAGAGCGGTTGGCAAGACATGAGTGTAAAGCTGATTACTGTCAAAATGGAAATACTGACTTTGTGGTAAATATTGTTGCTAAACTAGTCAAATAAGACAGATCCTGCAGATTCTTGATGCAAATGAAGTTAAGCATCGGAATGCCTAGCAGATTAGGGTCTAGTTTTACAAAGGCATTTTTCAGATAACACCATTCTTTTATTTTAAGGTCTGGTCAACAACACTGGCATTGACTGGTTCTTGCCCTGGCCCCCCCAAGCCTTGTATGCAGTTGCAAAATCCTTTGTTGGTATGTAAAATGCCAGTATTTTAACCTATTAATCCTAGAGATAACCTAGGAAATACATTCTTTACTTTTCGGTTATTGTAGATTTCGTAATTTGATTCTGAGTCTAAATGGGTGATGCAGAATTCTACTAAAAAATGGATGGAAGTTTCTTACTCAAATACACTAAAGAACTTGCTAAAATTCAAGCTCTCGCCTCTGCAGACCATGTGGCTTGCCTGCCAGGAGGCCTAGGTTCTCTTTTGACTCTGTCTTGGTGTTGCTTTTCATCCTGCAAAAGACTTTTTTGTACCTGGCTTAGATGTGCACAAGAAAGATAGTAATTGTAAAGCTCTTAAGAAAAACAAACCTAAAACCTTATAAATTTTTACATCTTCTGCCTGATTATAGGAAATAGCCCATGCATCCCAACAGGGCACTCCAAGTCAGTGATTGAACAGATGGTCATGGTGCATGAATCTGTAGGTGATTTCAGCAACAGGTTTCTGCAGAAATTGAGGTGTAGCAACTATGTCACACCAAAGAATTACCTTGATTTTATCAACAATTATTCAAAATTGCTGGAGGAGAAAAATGAGTTCATTTTAGGTAAGGCTGTGTATGTGTTTTCTACTTTTTAATAAATGAATTAAATATTTTAAAAGAAAAAAAATGTGGTGAGAATCCCACATATTGCACTCACCTTCATTATGCAAAGATAATTTTATCAGTACTAATCTCAAATACTGTGCTGGTGTCAGGTTTTGCCATTGGACAAAGACGCTGGCCACATGTGAACAGTCAGACTGTCAAACCATGGGCTCTCCTCACATTCTTTTGTGCATGAACCTGTGCCAGAATCTCCAAACCAGAAACTCTACTTTGTGGGGAAGAATCTGATTACATCTAATACTGGCTCAAGATTTGACATTCTTCCTCATGCAGCAATTCTAATTCAAGCTTCATTGGGCACTGAAGAACGTGAAGAGGATAAAATATGAACAGTGTAATATGGAAAGCAAGTTGTGGCACAGGGCTGCTATGTGGCAGCTCGTGTGACATTAACACCATCTTAGGTGGGAGGCTTCGGAAAGGAAGGAATCTCTCAGAGTTGTTTTCCTTCCAGAACCAAGGCTGCCTTGCTGCAAAGTGCACCTATAAGGACGTTAACGTTCTGTGAGACTGTCTGTTGCGGTGTGATAGTAAACAATCAATGAATTGCTAACATTTCTCCCTTTTTTCCTACCTAGCACAATGTAAACGGTTGGATGGGGGCTTAGTTAAACTGAAGGAAGCCAGTATGCAGCTGGTTGAGCTGAACAAGGAACTTGCTGAGCAAAAGATTGTGTTAGCAGAAAAATCAGCTGCTTGTGAGGCTTTGTTAAAAGAGATAGCAAGAAACACAGAAGTAGGTAGGTAGCTCACAACTACTGAAGTGTCCCACAGGCTAAGCAAGGCTCACGTATTCTGTGTTGTGTTGGGTCAGAAGATGCTCCAATAGCTCCTGCTGCTTCTAGAGGTAGCCTGCTTGTGCTACGTTTGCTGATTTAATGTCATGCCAGGAAAGTAGGTCCCCTATCTTGCCCAGATTGCCTTCTTTGCTTTCTATTTGGCCTACAGTACTTTACACAACTCACTACTATGTTCATCTGCCCTTGTCTTCCCTTCACAAGTTGTAGGACATAACGTGGGAAAAAGGCCTTAGCTAGAAAGGGACCTTCTGATTCAGAAAATTACTGTTAGAGGAAAACAGAGGGAAACGTGGGAGGAAAAGAGTTTATGTGCTAACCTGGGGATGGAACTGTAACTGTTGGCAAGCTAACCACACAGAAGTACTAAGTCAATGGTAATTTCTGATTTTCAGCCAAGAGCAAAGCTATATTACTCTGTGTTCTGTATGGAAACTTAAATAATCCATTTGTGGTCCCGCCTTTACAATTCCTAGCTGAGGAGAAGAAAAAACTGGCTGAAGAAAAACCTGCGGAGACAGAGGAGCAGAATAAGATTATTGCTATGGAGAAGGAGGCTGCTGGGACAGCTTTGGCTGAAGTCATGTCTATTCCAGAAGCTGCCAAACTGGAGCTTCAGAAGCTTGACAAGTCTGATGTGACTGAGATCAGGTGATCATTTGGATGTACAGTAGAATAAACTCAGAAATTCAGAGAGACCTTTGTTTGCAGGATCTGAGCCTTAGCTTCGCCTTTCTTACCTGCATGTGTATGGGTGAAGGTCAGGACATCAGTTGTCTGGGTGCAGAAGTCACAATGGAATCTGCTGATACCTGGACCAGGAATTCCCCTTGAGCCTGTTCTTCCAGTCCTTTGTTTAATGTCTTCCCAGTATTTCTCCACTCTGTGTCTGATGCACTAGAGTGGCTGTTCAAACCTCATCATTCCTCTTCTATTTTTATTCTGTGTGAAGAGGAACAAATACAAGTTATTTTTCAGGAATGCTTTGATAGCATGGAAATGTATTTCTCTGCTGAATTAACTTCTCCCTGTGTTTTTATAATACATTTGGGGATAGATATAAAAGCACATCTAGCCCTTGGCTCTCTCTCTTAACAGCAACAGCCCTCCCTTCCCTGCCCCGCTTCTTTAATTTCCTTTTTCTAATATATCGCTGGATTATTCTTGCACTGCTTCCCACAGTGAACAGCTGCTTTGCTGCCTTGAGGAAGGATATCGTGGTTCTGAATTTTAGGCCTTCCACTGTTATTTCTTTTAGTATGTCATTGATATGAAAGTGCTTAATTTTAAGTTTTGAGCTTTTGGCTAGTTAAAAATTTCTTGTCTGGCATGGATTATCCTTTTCCCTTTGTGAATGATGTCTGATGTAAATTGCAATGACCCTCTTAACAGGAAGTACCCATGTCTGGCAACCTGTGCTTTGTCTCCTCGTTTCTTTCCTTCACTGTCTCCCTCATCTCTTTTCTAGATCCTTTGCAAAACCCCCTAAGCAGGTGCAAGGTGTTTTGAAATGCATTCTTATTATGAGAGGTTACAAGGAATTAAACTGGAAGACAACCAAAGGAATGATGTCTGAGGCAAATTTCCTGCGATCCCTAATGGAGACAGATTTTGATGGAATTACTCAGAGTCAAGTGAAATCTGTCCGAGGTAAATTACTGTGTACTTAGAATGAGCGTAGGTTCTTGATAATGTTATTAGTCATGCCAGCAGCAATCCTTCCAGTGTCGTTGGGGAGGGTGGGATTCACTTTGTGCAAAGAGACAGCACTGTTTGTGGTGCTGCAGATATGGCACCATTGGGGTGACTGGATTTTTCAGAGTTCAGAGACATCCTGCTATGTGTTGCATCTGGTTTATACCTTAGCCTGGGGTCTTACACACTGGTGTGGAACAGCCAAGAAACAAGCAAGACAGCTGTGCAGGCCTGCTATCTGCTTTTAGCCACCAGAAAGTAGCATTATAACCTCATCCATGTGGTGACAATTAAAGTGTGATATATACAGAATGGAAAGAAGATAATCTTCATCTAAAGTGATTTCTCTGAGGATTTCTGCACTGTAATTCAACTCACTTGCAATATTTTTCTGTTTGCACACTCAGGTCTATTAAAGAGTCTTAACACTACCTTCAGTGAAATGGAACAGGTTAGCAGAGCAGGACTGGGAATGCTAAAGTTTGTTGAAGCAGTGATGACCTACAGTGATGTAGTTAAAGATGTCAAACCAAAGAGAGAAAAGGTAAAGTGTGTGGATTCAAACTCAGAGGAGGGTGAAGCATGATCCTGATAGAATTTCAGTTCAACTCCATAGGCTGCCCTTTTCCCCTCTTTAAAGTGCTTAAAAAGAGATGTTTAGGAAAGTTATCATGGTAGGAGTGAGGCAGGTACTCAGTTATAAACTGCGGTTTGTTGTGTTACGATGCAGGGATGTGGGTTTCTATCTACACCAGTGCTTGAAGGAGAAGAGAGGAACATGTTCAGCTGCAATTTTGTCATCTAACGTGGTTAGAAAAACACAGATAATAGTTGTCTACTGAAAAGACATATGGCATTTGGACAGAGCAGGGATCAGTAGCACGCAGCATCCACATCCCTTAAGCACAGACCTTTTGCTTAAGTTATTTTAGAACAACTGGAAAGCCAGCTGTATTACCAAAGGAAATGTAGTGCCCAGTAGATGATGCTGGGAAATTTTCTTCAAGAAAATATTATTATATACCACTGACTACTGAGAAAGTATATTCACTATATGATGAGTCTGACTGTTTTTGAGGTCTTAATATTGCTGTTATTAAGCAGGCAAACCTTCCTTTTGTCACAGGATGACAGTCATCCTGACCTCTGATGTCAGCAAGACTGCTCTTGTGCATTAATGTACCTGGTGGATACAAAACTCTAGGAGATTTTTCTGCTTTGGATCTGCAGTATCAGACCATGACGTATATGTCTGGGATGGGAAGAGGTTGATGAGGAACAGAGGCAGTTATTTTCACTTACATGGTTTATTACCAGGACACTTTGAAATATTTGAAATAGATAGAAGAAATCTGAGAACTTGAGACTTCTCTCCAAAGCTCTTCTTTCCTCTTATGTTTCCTTCACAATATAATATAGGTGGCTAGGCTAGAATGGAACTATTACATAAGTAAGTGGGAACTGGAAAAGATAAAGGCAGAGTAGGCTGCCATTCAGGATGAGCTTAAAGCTTTGGGGAACAAGTATCAAGAGACAATAAATGAAAAGCAACAGTTACAAGAAGTATGTATAAATAATTTCAGAAATATTTGCAAAGATAGAACTCTGGCTTTTAGAAGCACTTGTAAAATGCCATCATTTCTTCAGCAAACCAATTTACTCTTACAGTGCTTCCAGAAACAAATTTCCAGTTGGATCCTCTGTGCAGTGGGCCTGGATGTGTGGTCACGTGTTGGAGAATTTATGACATGACCATTCACTCTGGTCTCTGATTGTGACTAGGCAGTGTTTCCCTGAAGAAGAGTGCACAGAAGAAATCGTATGCTTGGCTTCCAGATCAAGGCTGGGAAGACCTAATTCACTTGTCTGAGCTATTTCCTGAGAAATTGGAATCTCTTCCAGATGATGTTGAAAAAAATCCAGATATATGGAAAAATGCAAGTGCTTTTCTGTATTCCTGTTCTCTTGTGTTGAATTTCTTCTGGTATTAAATGTTTAAGTGTGATGCAAGGTGCCATAGCACTTGGCAGGAGGCATGTGGCAACTGCCTTTTTCTGTCAAGGCCTTGATTTTCTTGACCTCAGTTAGTGGCTGGCTTAATTCCAGAAGAGTTGGAGCTCTTATTATTTTAAAAAACAAACAAACAAAATCTTCCCTGGTCTACTGTAGATGTTTTATTTTCCAATCAAATGCCTTAGATGAGTTATTTGCCCTGCTCAATCAGTGGAATTTTTTCTGTTGATTTCTACAATCAACATTTAACTGTTGTTTTTGTACAGCTGAATTGTACTTTGATCTTGTGGCAGTGTTCTATAGGCTAGTTACAAGCACAGACTTTCCTTTGTTGTGCCTTTAATTTCATTCCATGTGTTCTTGCTTTGTAGGAAGTTTTTCTGCAAGCAGCTGGTAAATATTTTTTGCTTAAGATACTATTTTCTGTATCTTGAGAGATTTACTTGACATAAAAGGAAAAGTATATGTATTTCTGGACTTGAATACTTCATACTGAGAAAGTTGACTTTGTTGCATTCATTTAGTCTTCTAATATTTCTTTGCAGCTGATGGACTTCATTCTTTGTTCTCCTTATCTCTCTTTGCCCCTTGTTAATCAAATTGCTTTTGTCTGTGTTCCTAGTAATTGCATTCATAGAGCCATTTGATGGATTTGTGTTGTGTCCCATCTTTTCTTGTCAGTTGTTTGATACAGATGCTCTGGAGCAGATGCCGCTCCCCATGCAGTACCGGGACAATCTCACAGACTTTCAGAAACTCCTCCTGTTACGGTGTTTCCGGGTGGATCGGGCAGTAATGGGCAGTAACGAACTATGTTACTTTGACAATGAGCGAGAAGTAAGTCACTCTTCTTTCAAATCCCAACCACACTGTTCAGGTAGTTCACAAAGAACTGGAGTTGTAATCAACTATGTAAATGACTTTGTAATTTGCCCAAGCGATAGAGCGTGACTTCTTCTGTATCATTTACGTGTGCAGTCTGCAATGAGCCTCAGTGTTTGTATAGCAGTTTTCTTTTACACCAGATGGCTGCTCTTGTGCAAAGCAGCAGTTTATTGTGCTTCTTTTCCTACCAAGTATGTGCAGCCCACTGTGATCAGCTTTGAAGCTATCTTTGAGCAGAGCAGTCCTTACTTGCCAGTGGTTTTTATCTTAAGTCCTGGCTCAGATCCTGTCAGTGACCTCATGAAACTGGCCGAGAGGACAGGCTTTGGAGGGGATAGACTCAAATTCCTAGCCATGGGACAAGGCCAGGAAAAGGTAACTGTGGTGGGAGGGTGGGGATGTGCTGTGTACCACGGGTCGGTCTGTGAATTGCAAATCGTGCTCCTGATGTTGTGGGCCTCTTCCTATTTCCTATCCGAAGGCCTGGTCCATTTAAAATGGAGCTACTTTGTGGTTCAGACAGCGCACAATTTGCCAGCCTGGGAATAATGCTTTCCCGTGCAGGTCTAGGCACGAGTGGTGAGAACAAAGGATTTATAGCACTTTGCAAAAGCTGCCAGGAAGCTGGCTCTGCCTCTTTTGATTATCAGTAAAGCCATATCAAAGACTGCTAAGCCATCTTACTGTGGTGATATGTAGGACACCTCAAAGTGTAAAGTACTGATATTTCAGTAAATTAGATCTTCAAATAGGAAAAATACTAATGTCTTTCCAACAACACGACTATTTCTAAAATAACATATATGTTATGTTCTATATACATATATACATATGTTCTAAAATTACATGTATGTGTTTACTTTGAGAAATTTAAAAGGCCTGTTTCATGTCTTTCCTTAAAAGAAAACTCAATATTGATATCAATTTCGAAAGCTGCTCAAAATTTTCAAGCTTGCGTTGTATAGCTTCCTTTAGAGAGTGTGATGCATTTACAGCCCCTCTTCCTGAGGCTGTCCAGTAATCCATAATTACTTGGTAGATTGTGACAGAACCACCTAATGGTCTGAAGCTGAATATGAGAGCCACCTACTTCAAAATTCCCCAAGAAGCCTTAGAGCAGTGTCCACATCCTGCCTTTAAGTCCTTAGTCTATGTCTTGGCATTTTTCCATGCTGTGGTGCAGGAGAGAAGGAAGTTTGGGAAGTTTGGTTGGAACATGCCATGTGATTTTTAATGAATCTGATTTCCAGGTAAGAAAATAACTAGGTTGCCAAGATTACTTTTTAAAACAGATAATCTGTCCAAATTTTACCCTTTCTCACAAGAATTTTCCTTCTTTTTTTTTTTGTTTTTTTTTTTTTCCTGCTGCTGTGTCCTCTAGGCTCCTGATCTTCTATAGTGTCAATTTTGGAGTCTGAAAATTAGTCAGACTCCCTGTCCTTCATGTTTAAATTGCCTGTCTCATGGGTTTCTTTTCTTAAGAGGTTTTATACTTAACTTTTTAATCATCTGAGGAAGAAATAATTGTTAGTTTTCGAACAAGAACTATGCTAAATAAAATCACTGAATGTCTATAGCTGATTTATGAGTCTTCTTATCTCACTTGTTCCCACAACTTTACTAGGTCTGCATGGAAATTCTTAACACATATTTGACAAAAGCTTTCCAAAACAATGATGATGAAATTCCCTGGAGCAGCCTCAAATATCTTATTGGTGAGGTGAGTGCCTACAGTGTCACTAAGGAACGCTTGACAGCAGAAGAATCCAGATAAATGAAAGTTCTGGGCTGTATCACCAAGTAAAGCCAACTGAGTCTTAAAACTCCTCCAAAGCCCTGAGAAAGTCACGTCATCCCATTGCCTCAATGAAATAGGGCCAGTGTGTGCAACAGCACAACAGGAGAGTTACGGTGCTTCAATAATTTTGAGTGAGAGGGCCCATGGGATCCTCTGCTGGAAGGTACCAACAGCACAACTTTACAGTGTTGGTGGTGCAGTGGAGTTCACAGCTGCGTGTGCCCTACAAACACTTCTAGCTCTTGCAGTGCTCTGTGGGATACGAGCTGTGCAGTGGCTGGGCAGGTCCAGGTAGCTGCTGTAATGTGAAATGCTGCTGAGTGCTGTTATTTTGTGGCACTTGATTACAGCTGAGTGTGAACTGGTACATAGAGAAGGGACAGTTGCATGTAAATCACCAGTTGTCAGGAGTGTCCCAGAGCCGCTGCCTCCAGCCTGAATGCTTCCTGCTCATTCGCCCTTGAGAGAGGGCAAGAGGGGTATTCGGTGTCCCTTACGGGAGGCATTGTTACACGGGGCAGCACTGCAAAAGGCAGGAGGGCTTTGGACCTTTCAGTGGATTTTTTAGCTCTATTTGCTGCCCCAAAAGGCAGAGCGATGTTACTGATGTAACTGATTTCTAGGTCATGTATGGCGGGCGTGCAATTGATAGCTTTGATCATCGCATTCTGACCATCTATATGGATGAATACCGTGGTGATTTCATATTTGACATGTTCCGAGAGTTTCATTTTTACAAAAATGACAAGGTTGAATATAAAATTCCACAAGGGACTGTAAAAGATGACTTTGTTGGTAAGAAATGCATAGGTAAGTTAGCATTATATTTTTTTAAAAAAGAATCTGCTTACAGTATATCTTCTCTGTGATGTCCATTGCTAGGCATTAGAAGTTGAAAGTAACTTCAGGCATTGCGTGTGTATATTGCAATGTTATAATCCACTGATGATGCTCTTGCATTAAATGAGCAACCTCTTATAATGGGAGCTTAGCAGCCAGCTCCTAGCATTTCATTTGAAAACCAAATGATCTCCAGGTAAGCAGCATGCTGATTATTTATTATTAAATCATAGAATCATAGAATAACCAGGTTGGAAGAGACCCACTGGATCATCGAGTCCAACCATTCCCATCAATCACTAAACCATGTCCCTCAGCACCTCGTCCACCTGTGCCTTAAACCCCCCCAGGGAAGGTGACTCAACCCCCTCCCTGGGCAGCCTCTGCCAGGGACCAATGACCCTTTCTGTGAAAATTTTTTTCCTAATGTCCAGCCTAAATCTCACAGACAGTTTTGTGTGTGTCTATTTTGTGCCTAGAAATGTTTATTGGGTCCTTGCAGTGATACGCCACCAGATATAGCATCTGATTTTTTTCCAAGCAGAGCAATAACAAAAATCACTGCCCAGTTCCTTCTTGCTGTGGTTTAGTGTGGCACATCTTTAGGGAGTGTGTTTTTTGTATTGCAGAGGCGATAGAAACTCTGCCACTTGCCAATACTCCAGAGGTATTGGGTCTTCATGCGAATGCTGAGATTGGCTATTATACACAAGCAGTTCGCGATATATGGTCTCATCTCCTTGAGCTGCAGCCTCAGACAGGTGCGTTCTCTGTGCTCCTTGCCTGGGGCCTGTGATCGAGGGGTCTGGTCTGGGTGCTACGACTGCCAGGCTGGCAGGTGGAGGTGGGTTTGGCAGCTGCCTGGGTCAGTGTCTGCCAGCCCATGCTGGGACTGGGAAAGGACCCGTGAGAGCTGAGGCAGCAGAGCAGTGGGGACTGGGAGGGAGGACAGCAGGTGATCACTTAGCCCTGCCAGCAAGGCAGGAGTTCAGCACGTGCCCAGAAGTCCAGTTTAAAAAAGTGGAGATAATTACCAACATTGAGAAATATTTTAAGAGTTATCCCTTTACAAGCAAAAAAAGTTTCAAGGGGTTTGTGGGGTGAGTCAGAAGGAAGCAAGCTTGCTGATTAATGAGAAAAACAAAAATGACCCTGCTGGATTGCCAGCTGTGCAACTTCAATTGTGGTTTACAGTACTTTCCAGTTTGAGTAGGTCATGAACATATGAAACTGTGAATGGATTTTGAATTGTGTCTCAAATATTATTCTCAGCTTCTGCTGAGACTGTATTTGTAGGATATATCACTACTTCAGTCTATAGTAATACATTGCTTTCTGTTTATTCGCGTTACATGAACCAATCAGTAACCATAGTAAAACAGTCTGAGCTTGTAATTTCCCCTTATACTATGTTTAAGTCAAAGAGTGATTCAGCTGTGTTAATTTAGTTTACGTTTAATTAGAAGTTACAACCATATTTGAGGCCTTAGGATAGACTTATGTCAACTTTTCTGCCTTGTTACTGGCAGTATAAGAGTAGAAGAGACATTGAAAGCAATGATTAATTTGTAATCTGTAATTCATTGTGCAGTAGCCTTTTGTCATTTATGTACCTGAGCAAAACCAAGAAACAATTTATGGCTCTGAAGTATTCCAGAGAAAGCAGACAGCTGTTGACTCTGCAGAAATAAGAGGGTTTTTGAAATGTTTACTTAGTACAGCAGTTAAAAGATTGGCAAAATGTAAATGTTTGTTTTAATCCTAAATATTTTCTTTGGCTGATCTCATGTATTTCATGCTAAAAGTGATTTTGAACATGAATATAAGTAGTCAGATCCTTCCAGATCATTACAACCAGTACCTTGTACAGGCAATGGCCTATACAACATGGGCTAGAACAAACTGAGCTAGATATTGATTTGCAACTCTGTCTTCTTTCTTAATAATCAATCAAGAGGAAATGTGTGAAAAATCTACTTCTAAGTTGTTGATAGGACGCATTTATCATGATAGCACAAGACGAAAATACCAGACTTTGTTTAAGAAAATGTTTATTTATTTCTTTATTTTTACAAAAAAAAAGAAAAATAGAACATCTGCTTCCAGGTAACAACCCAACCTTAAAGAATATTCTCAAGAGTAAAACATGAAGTAATGGGAATTCTTTGGGAGAAGTCTAACCAGAAGATTTGACAATCAACTGAATACTCATGGTGTATGGAGTCTGGTAATTTTCTGGAGTTCCTTGTAAAAATGTGAGTAGTAAGAGGAAAGCCTGCCTAAGGAAACAGTGTTCAGTGATGCAAAGGTGATCTATTGGTGTTTTCTGTTCTGCTTTCCAGAAAACTGGGAGTGATTTGTGGTTTGAAACATGAGCAGAAGTGAACAATTTCTTCCTTGTGCTCCTGAGTGCATCTATCATTTTTTATGTCTCAAGGAGAATGTACAGAAAAGTCTATGCTGTATCTCAGATGTCCACGGTTGTGTACCTGGCTACAGGGAGAGCTGGTGAGAATTTTTGTTATGCTGTAGAGAAATCAGGAAAAAGTGTAGCTGGCAGTGAGTGATTGCAGCCTTAAGGATAACTGCATGTGCTGACCAGGCTGAGAGAGGAGAGCTGCCTCCCATAATGACTTGATCACTGTCAACCACAGGGGAAGGCTGGGGTGGATTGTACGTGCAGGAAGACTGATCTACTGGCTGGTCATTTTGATGGGTACTGTAATGCAGTAGACAGTTTCATCAATGTCAGTCTCTGCATCCTGTATCTGGCCTAGTACTCTTGAGTGGTATCAGTTTGTCTTAAAATAATATAGCCATTTTTCCAGTCACTAGTTGTGCTTTGGAAAGAATTCCCTCATAACCACTTCTCTGTGGTCACTGAATGCTGAGGAGCAGTGATGACACCTTGCCTCTTACTGTCACACAGATTGCTTTCATACGCAAATTAAGTGAGTAACACAGAGTGATGAGTGGCATGCTTTAATGCCAGGCCTCTGCTAAGTTGTCAGAAAACAGTACAAAATAAGAATTTAAAAACTCCAAAAAGATTCTCAAAAGCTAAGTAAGCTAATAGTATGTGTAGCTTTCCCACAATAGTTTTGGCTGAAATGTTGTTGGTAATCCATATGCTGTGGGTAGATTTTAAGTTTTAAAAAGAAATGATGGTTCCTACTGATACTGAAACTATGACTTCAGAGAATAACAAGAAAATGTCACTACTTTTAATTATCTAAATAGAAAAATCTGGTTGTATTAAGATGTTGATTTGGTATTTAATACATTGGAATATTTAAATATCTAACATTAATTCCTTTACATTTTATTAATGTTACTATAATACTTTTTTTAAAAATCATATTTATTTTTACTTATTTTTAACCTGCACAAACATTTACAGGATTTTGGTTACACATTTTATCAAAAGAACCTGAAATTCAGCAGTACTTCTGAAACGTGTAATGGGTAATCGGTAAATTTAAATTACTTTACCAGCGTGTATTTCATAATGTATCTATACTGATTTTGTTTAAAGTGAATTCCATGAAGATTTAGACTTAAAAGCCCTTGGCAACTACTGTACTATCATGATTAATTTTATCTCCTTTGTTAATAGAGTTGCTATTTTAACATTTTAAGTGCACTGAAATGTGAGTTTAAATTGCCTGTTGGTCACAGTGGTTGCTGTGCAAATAAACAACAAGATCTTTTCCACTTCCCCTCCTTCCCACTCTCTAAATCCAACTATGTGGTCTCCAAATATGAGGTATTTTATTCTACTTTGGTTGTTCAGCCTAGAGAATTAAAATCTCCTGGAGGGACCTTATAGCAGCCTTCCAGTACTTAAAGGGGGCTGACAGGAAAGCTGAGGAGGGGCTGTTTTTCAGGGAGTGTAGTGATGGGGTGAGGGGTAATATTTTAAGCTGAAAGAGGGAAGATTTAGATTACATATCAGGAAGAACCTTTTTACTGTGAGGGTAGTGAGGCACTGGAACAGGTGGCACAGAGAGAAGATGCCCCACCCCTAGAGGATTTCAAGGCCAGGTTAGATGGGGCTTTGAGCAATCTGACATAGTGGAAGATGTCCCTGCCCATGGCAGGGGATTGGAACTAGGTGATCTTTAAGGTCCCTTCTGACCCAAACCATTCTTGAGTTTGATGATTCCCATACAGGAAGACATAAGCAGGTTATGAGTTTCATTCTTCTGTAATAATTGCTTTACATCACTTCTGCAGAGCTTTAGTAAATTGCTATTTCAAACCAGTTTGATCCAGTTGTAGAGTACAAGACAGTTTAGCTTATTTTATTTATGCTTTGTGGGTTGAATACGAAGACACTTAATAATCTTTGGATTTTAAATTCACTAAATTTTGTAAATACACAATGTCTATCTTAATTATACAATGCAATCTACTCATAGGCTGATTGCAATTTAGACAGCCAGAGTATTTTTTAAGTATTTTGCAACTGCATGTAACAGAAATCAATAGAATGTGAAAGGCCACTTAATAAATTAAAATATTTCTCTAGGATTACAAAGAGCTATTACAAGTTGAGCATCTCTCTGAAAAGGTAGCGAAAAAGAATTAGCAGATCTGCAGAATTAAGTTAGTTAAAACATTTATCCTGCTGAAAAAGTGTAGAATATAATCTAATTTCTGTAAATTATTTTCTATGATTTCATTATTTATTTTTTCTATCTATAGCATCACTTTTTTTTCTCAAAGAGAAGATTCAAAATAAAGAAAGAAATGCATAAATCATGGTTTCTACAGCAGAATCCTGTCACTTTAACAAACTGCTATGCTACACTCCAGATATTTGAGCCTAGTTTTATTAATTCTTTTGTGCTCAAACTATTTCCAGATAGAAAGAATATCAGTAATAAATAATCTGAGAGAAATTCCTGGCAACTCATAAAACAGTATTTGTCCTATTATGTGAAACAGTTCAAAGTTTGAAGTAAGATTTAAAAGGAGAGGTTAACAATGACTTCCTACTCTCCCCTTTTGAAATTCCCAAAGCTGCTGACTGTGCCTGCAACATACCACTACAGCACTAATAGTTAATTACTGCTTCTGCAAATGAACTCTCCCCATGCGAGTCTCAGGGCTTTAGCTTGTTTAATGTAAGTAGGTACTACTAACCCTGTTTAACATACAGCAACATTCGGTCTCAGAGAGACTAGCAACAAGGTTATGCAGGAAATGCACAGCAGCAGAAGAAATAAATGGCTTGATTTCTTTATTCTCATGAGCCTTAGATACTGTACGCTTCTTCTAGCCAGTGCCACCAATTAGTCATGTGCTGTGTTTCAAAGGCTGTAGTTATCACTTCTTTATACACACACGTATGGCAACCGCCCCTGTCTGAATGAAAGCCTCCACAGTACAGTGAACAAAGGTCTGTTAGTAGGGTGGATGAATTCTCCCTGTTACAATGGTGTTAGGCTAGCTTCTATTACAAAGAAAAAAAAAAAGAATAAGAAATTAGATTTAACTTTTTAAGGTCTTTCCAATTCAGTTACTCACATTGTGTGTGTGCACGCATTTATAAGTGTATAGAGTGTACTGAGGCAGGAAAGGCATGCAAACTGGTTTGGATTTAATGAGAATGGAGTAGAAGATAACCTAGTCCCCTCTGGTCCCTTCCTTTCCCCAAAGGGAGGAGAAACCAAACCTCTGCCAACACTCAAGCTTGATTAATGAGCTCTGTTCTGCCAGTCTTTCTGTAATCTCTTCTGTAGTTTTAGGTTTGGTTTAATGTAGTTTAGTTTGGCTTGAGTAGTTGGAGTAATTTTAATTTTGTCCAGATCATTAAAACAGAATCTAATTGGCACTTATAATTGAAGGGGGAGGACTTTTTACCCTTTGAACTGACACAGATAACAAGCAACCAAAAATAAGTAGATGTGCAGTAAAAGAGCTGAAGGCAGTGTACTCTGCTTTATTCAGCTGTGTATGAGATTTACACTTGGAAACCTGATTCAGCCAAATGCAGCGTCCAGAATTCATCTTTTGTAGTCACTTGTTGAGGAAATACTTGTGATCAGCAAGTGTAAGTAGATAAAGAGGTCTGGATATTTCTATGAATCTTGATGTCAGCTCTTTCTCTTTATTGAGGGATTGTTTTAACTAGAAGGTCTTGGGTGTAAAATGGGATATACTTTCTTGAGGTGTGCTCCACACTAATCCCTGTCTGTAGGTGGCACCGATCCTTCACTGTAGCAGTGGCAGGGAAATTTGAACACAGTGAGTAAATTGCAAAAAAAAAAAAAAATCTATAAATCTGACTTTTTACAAACAAAAGTAAAATATATGTGTAGAGTTGTGAAGCTGGTAGTTACATAAAGCATGTATAAGCCTACGGCTCTGTAAAGAGTGAAGGAGGCTACTTCCTGTCTTTAATTTAACCTACAGAGAGCATCCCTACGTAATGTTATTCTGCATATTTTGGTGTGCTTTCCTTTTAGTTTTCTTTTCTCAAGGGCATTAGAACTTGAAGCAAGCAAGAACTGAAAATACTGACCAGCACCTCATGCATGCTTGATTTACTTGGAGTAAAATAGTGATTTACATTGTTTTCTGGTTGAATAATTTCTGGAGTAAAGTAATTTTTGTAGTGCACAATTGCAGGTAGCATGCAATGAGTGGTCTGGATATCTGATCCAATAAAGAATGAAGACCCAAATGTCTGATTAGTAATATCCATTCTAACCAAAACACATAGTGTTGAATTCAGAAAAGAATTTCTGTACTTTAGTGCTGGATATATTACAACCTTGGTTTAGGCACCCTCATCTGCAATAAGACATTCTCATCGTCTTGTCCAGAGACAATTAGTTGCCAAAAAAGAAACTACAGAAATTTGAAAGCTAAATAATGTAAACTAGGTAGGAAGAAACACTGAAGTGAGTAACAGGGTCTGCAGCCGTTTACTCAAAGATATTGAAGAGCTTAGTTCCATCAGAGAAACAGAACTGTGAAGTCTGCTCTCATGTAGTATTGTCTTTAGGTCACATCTTCATGCTATATCAGTCTAAGGCAGCAAGAATTACTGATTCCCTGTCACAAGTAAGCCTAGAGGGAAGTCCTAAATCATGGGCAGGGTATTCTGGAGTAGTCACACCCACTGTTTTCCAAGTTGTTCTAATTGTATCACTTAATAGATATTTATTGTAGTGGGGATTTGAACTGACTTTTCCACAGGAATCCAAACCTCTTCCATAAGCCTTTGTGTCAGTCTGTCACCTTTCCTTCTTTCCTCTGCTCCATAAATATTTATTTATTTGTACACTGCAGGACATCTTTAATTGTTTCATCTAAAAGAGTGAACAAAGATTGTTAGGCCCTTAAGCTTAGGTAGAGGTGTGCTAGGCAGAAGTTCAACGCACAGAATTTCTTAGGGGAGCAATTCAAAACTACTTACGTTTCTATGTTGAATATATTTGGAATCACCTGCCTCATCAATATCCTGTCAAAAAGGGATGCTTATAGGATATTTGTGGAGTAACCTGGGAAATGAGATGTAAAAAGGAACACTTAACCTGAGTATAAGAAAAATTTTTGCCTCAAACACCATGGCAACATTGGCTCTTAGGCAATAATATTAAATATTCACAACTGGAGAATCAGAGCCTTCAAGATTTTGCTGCTGGGAACTCTAAGGATTTTATACGTTCATTGCTGAAATCGCTTCCAGGCTATCTTTTTCAAATCAAGAGGTAAATTTTATCTCCAAGGCAGAGCAGCAAGGTTCATCACAGTGAAACCAAAAATGTGTCTGAAGCCTGCCTGGTGTGCCTAAAGAAGATAATTTCTCTCCATTTACCTATAATAAAATTTATTCCAGCAAGCACACATTTCCTTGAACAAGATTCGGCACTGAGGAACCTAACATTTGGGTTGAATGCATTTTTATAGACTGTTTCTAATGCCAAAATTATTACCTTTTTTCTTTTTTTCTTTCCTGAGTTTCTTGATACAGACATGTTTGGGGAACATTCATGTTACATTGAGACCAACTTTCTATGAAGAAAAATCTAGTTCTACTCAGGTGGAAGGCAATTAGTAGGAGTTGTGCCCAGAAGAATTACCTCTTTGGAGCAGAGTATAGCTCTGTCACAAGCAGAAGGGCAGGATTAATGATCTGAAGCCCATAGGGAGGTTCTCACAGTTCTCCTTAGATGGACTTTACAGCTTTAACAGAGGAGATTGTTTCCCCATGCTGATCAGATATTTGATGCAAATCCTTCCTGCAGCTTTCCTGACATTTTGTTTACTTTAGCTGTGCTGTTGCTTTAATTTTTTTTTTCATGTCCTTTCCCAGCACTAAATTCTCTCATTAACTTGTTTAGCTCTTCAGCAGAATCAGCCAACAGTGCTTCACATCTTGTGTACAAGGTGCTCCTCAGGTATGGGTGAAAGGATGATTGCTACATAAGATTCACTAGGGAGAAGAAACAGGTAGATCCAGTCAGATGTACACCAAAGTGCCAATACCACTTAACACAATAATGATGATCTCATTGTCAGAGCTGTATAGGTCCCACGGACACAACAGAATTCACAAGGACTATTTAAAAGGCAAAGAGAAAGGTTTTATTCTATGTTGCCTGGAAAATTTGCGGAGTGAAAGAGGTTGCAAGCAATGTTTGAGACACCCCCAAATAGGAAAGCTGGCAGGGAGGAGGCAGGAACTGAAAATCTGACAAAACTTGAGAGAAGTAGCAGTAAACTATGCCTTGGCAAATGTTAAAGAGAGAAAGAATTTAATAATATCCACATTTCAAATTCATAATTGCAGGGCAATGTGAATTTTAATAGAATTCTATGCCACATTGCTGAGATTTTCAGAGTGTGGATAAGGCCACGAAGTAATTAGATGACATTTGGATCTTTCCTCAACACAATAATGAAGTTTTTTATTTATTTATTTTTAATTTGCACAGTTTGCCCTAGGGCATGTCATACGCCATGTGACTGCAAGTGCAGTTGAAGGAAGCAACAATTGGAATAAGGAGAAAGGACTATCCCATACTTAAGAAAGTGTGGTCTCTGTTTCTGTTTGAGTATAAATGCATGTGCAGAAAGAGCATGGCTGAGTTAATAAAGGAGGCTCTAAAAAAACCCAAAACCTTTTAGTTAAGGAATATGTCTTGGAATGACAAATACAGAGTCTGACAGAAGAGAAGAGATTCTGTCTGCAAAAGCCAGTTATGGAGAAGTCTTAAAGACCAGATCAAGAGCAAAAAAAAAAAAATCAACCTAAACATCCTCTTAGTGTCTCAGTTCTTTACATTCAGAAGCTGATAATACCATAGAGGTCATTCTCACATTCCCTACCAGAGTCTTTTGCTGAAAAGTTCTATGTAGCGCTTTATGGTTTGCTCCAGTATGAGAAAAACTCACAAAGGATTTTTTTTTTTAATTTCCCAAAGGATTGTCTTTTACGAGTTGGTTATGGCTGTTTATTAACAGTCATATAATTTGCAACTAATTTATTTTTAACTGCAGCAATGGCAGCAAAATATTTTGCAGCTGAGAAGTAAGCAGCTGAACTTTGTCTTATGTTTGCACATCAGGCAAAGTCGTATGGAGAAAGATGAAGCATATTTTTATCCACAGTCAAGAATGATTGTGGAAGCATAGCCTTTCAGATACAGCTGTATTAGAAATGATGTAAATATATAATGAATAAAAAATGCTTATCTACATGAAAGGAATACTTGTATGGATAAAACCTGAATGCAAATAGCCTTGTCTTATTCCTGCCTTCATTTTTTTTCAGTTTGAAAGCATTATTCTTTAGTATCACTATTAAGCTTTGTTAAATGTTTGACACATCAAATTCAAGAGAAATAGTAAAAATTTATTGTAATTTTTCAAATTAGCACTAATTCCTTGTGTATTTTCTCTGCATTTTATGTTACCACCCTACCATCTAATTAAGTATCTGAAACTATAAATAATTTTAATAAATAGTGATACACATTATGTATTTGTTGAAACAGATGGCTGAATATCTTACCACAATGCACTGCTTGCTGCATAAGGTATTAGTAACACGTATTCATAATCTAGGCCTTCATTTTCTTTGAGAACAATGCATCTGTGTCATTAGCTCTTTCTTGTAATGGACTCTCTCCTCCGGAACATAAAACTTGACATTAATTAATAGTTCGATATTTAATTGCAAATTGCCTAGTCAATTTTTGTCCATAGAACTTGTTGGTTGACTTATATATCATTAATATTGTTAAGAGTTTTTAATGGAATTCTTCACCTACAAATAATTTCTGATTTAATTCTGCTTCCTATATTTGAGGTAATGGGCTCAATTCAGTGTCAGGAAAGAGAGTTCTAGTTCTAACAGCACAACTTTTGAAAGATTGGCTGATAAAACCTGGAGTTCTAGAACAAATGACTTGACTCATTTTTGTGGAAGTTAGGTACTGAAAAGAGATAAACATAAATCTTGCAACCCCAAATCTATACTCATTGAATTTTAGAAGCTTAAATGAGGCATATAAAATACGAATCTCTTGGCTTGGTAGGTTACCCCTGTAGATAGTGAAGAAATATGTGCTATGCAGGGAGTAAATCAGATCACTCAAAAATTAATCTCTCTGTACAGTGAGGACTGTCTCTCCATGCTTACTAGAACAGGAATACTGAGTGACTTGGTTGCTAACTTGTGCCTACAATAAAATTATGAAGCTGAACCTGGATCTAAGTATAAAATAGTGTAAGTGGTCAGTAGGAAATTCTGAAGGATGTTTTTAATGTCATCTTCTCTGATGCATAGCTTATAATTCACAGAAGTGCCTCTTCCTACTTCTGGCTCACACCATAAAGTTAACTTGGAGTTAGTTATCTGAGTCATCCTTTCTTAGAAAATGCTACTGAACCTGGAAAATTACTCCTGAAGACCTATTCCGAGGTTCTCTATTCTGTGTCTGAGAAGATTTGAAGCCATGTTTAACACCAAGACATGTTGTGTGGGCAGAAAGGACAGAAATCTGCCATATCCTCATAAAGTGAAAGCTTTATTAAGGGAGTCCAGTTCTTCAGCTCCGAGGAAAGACCTTAGCTACCAGCTGATTCAAATGATAACACCACATTCTTTTCTTGCCCTTTCCATTCTGTTTTTGGATGAGTTTTTTGAGACATCGGATTTGGTAAGTGAAGTTTTAGAAAATATGCCAAACAGCATTCAACAGTGAATTATTTAGGCAAGGAGAAGCCTAGTGTTCAAAATAAGACATTCAGGCAGTGAAGACATTCAGGCCTTCAGGAAATTCCAGTGTCAATGGTGTTAGAGATCAGGTAATGTGCAATTAAAAGGCAACTTAAATAATGTTCAGTCTCTTTATATACTTGGGTCAGAACAAGCTTTTTTTTAAATGTTTTTGCTCTTTTCAAAGTGTTTTTAATTCCTTATCTATAAAATTATTTTTAATTCCTTCTTGTATTTTATCTGAGGCACACTTTTCTGTGTTCTATTTGCAGAATTACCACTTCTGCTATATGGGTAGAAAATGTACAGTTTAGTAGACCCCTGAGTGACATGATAGTGGCTCTTCTCTCTGATTACTATTATTATTTTCTCACTGGAGAGTAAGAAATGGTAAATTGCAAATGATGCGTTATTATGTAATGCATTTACATCACATGAAAACTTGGACTAAAAGCGATTTCTGTCAACATTGTCCCCTGCCCCCCCATTAAAATTAATGGTTTCAGGGGTTTTTTTGGTGCCCAAGAATACATGAATTTTGGTTAGTAAAAGTATTCCATAATAATGAATTGAAGAAGTTCAGGCTATTCTTTTCAAGAATGTATGTTAATTATTTGTTATAGCCATTGAAACTTTTTATAATTAATAATATTTGGACCCTGCAATAGAATAAAGCTTTTCAAGTAAATTCATGTAATAAAGTTTTTGAATTGATGCACTGATTGTTTTTATGATTATGAAGTGTACATTTGGAAGGATATAAGTTCAGTAAAAGGTACTCAGTAGATCCAAATACACATCTGTAATTCAGAGTACACTTATTCTACAAAAGAAATGGAATATATTAATCCTCTAGCTTTATCAATTCAAAGTCTAGTTTATGTAAGGTCACTTAGTGAATGTTTAGGAGATAGATTTTGTAGTACATACAACAATGTGATATGAAAACAAGCCTCTCCTCTACAAGTAGATGTGGAAAAGGGTCTGTTGTTGGACAGTAATAAAATGTTTGGAGACCTTAGTATTTCCTAGATTTACCCTTAGTCTTCAAGAGAATAAAGGTTATGGTAGATCAAAAAAAGAAAAGATACTCAGAGAAAGTGTACCAGGAAGGAATTTAAGTGACAACCTTGGTTTAGATGCACATCTTTCTTAGGGTGCTGTAAAAAAAAAAAAGCTGAAAATAAAATATTTGGTCAACCATTCCACTGTATATGATATATACATGTGTTTATTTGTATATGTACCTAGATACACACACACACACACACACACACACATATATATATATTTAAGTGGCATCTTTACTGTTCAGGAACATTTGTATTGCATTCAGAACAGGCAGGGTATTGAAAATTGAAAGGTTCAGTCCTTTACTTCATAAATTCAACTTGCACATACAAAACGTATTATTTCAGCATTTGAGTGAGCCCTGCTTGTGAGGAATGTAAGTAATTAAAGGGTCCAGTGGTTAAGTATTGCTGCATGTGATTAAAAAATAAATTGTTATTTTTAAAGACAGACTGGAAGACAAACATGGTTGAATAATAAATATGTGGATACATGCATAGATCCATAGCTTGGAAAACAGCTGGTGACAACTCACTATTTTCCACCATTTTTCTTCATTAAAAGAGGCAATTGATGAAATTATGATTGAGAGTAGAGAATAAGAAGGAGTGAATAGTAGTCTCCATTTTGAAATTCAGCAAAGATCATTACAGCAATTGAAAATCAGTGCAAACATCATAACAGACCAAAGCCAATGGCAAAATGTTTAATTTGTTAAGACTTAAATCACAGACCTGAAATATTTTGATAAGCTATTTTAATCAAGATAATCTTTCCAAGATTGTCCACTAATACAAAATTTCAAACTTAAAAATATCTGTCATGAAATAGCAACTGATTTTGTTTACTAGTATCCTAACCTTGCCCATCTACCTTCACTATTTTTAAATTTTTTGATTTTTTATACTTAATCTTGTTAGTGAATTATAATTTAAATTAATGGACACCTTTCTGCTGAGGGATTAGTCACAGCCACAGTCTCTAGCTAATGTGCTAAGACACCAATAATACACATCACAGGATTAAAATATTCTTCTGTCTACATGTTTACCTTATCGAATGTCAACAGCTGTCCTTGCTATGGATGATTCTGAAGTCCTTTGGGGGAATGACTATCGTACATTGCTGTAGACAGAGGTATACATGGAAAATGACAACATAATGACCAAAGCATTCATTCTGAATCTTGTTTTTCCAGTTCTCTCTTCTGGTGAATTCTCAATCTGAAAGACAAAGATCTATGGGGACTGAGAGTCCTTTAAAAAGTTTTTATAACAGTAACAGACTGTAATCATATTTAAAGGCTTTGAAATTATCTGCAGTGTAGTTTAAAAATATACATATGTTTCTGTAATAAATGTGTCTTCCAATGCCATTTGGAAAATGTGTCCAAAGCACCTTAAAATTTGGCATACATGAACAAGATTGTTCCCATTACAGGTTATCAGCATGAGTAGGTAAAACATGTACCAAGCAATTTTTGTGGTTGCTGTGTAGATCTCCAAGTATTTAATTAACTTTACTAATGAAACAATAATGTAGCTGTTGTGAGATTCAGAAGTAGAATACAGACTCAGTCTGGTTCACAGAAGCCTATTACTTGAGTAATTCTAAAATAGATCAGTATTTTCAAAGACCTTTTTCTGGCTGAAACACAAATCACAGTTGCCTGTTATCATAATCTTCCCTGCATCTGTAAACTTAGGGGATTTGAAAATCATACTGGGTTTCTCTGTAAATATTCACAGCCAAACCAAGAATGGCATATAGACTGAGGGCATTTTAAAAAGCACATAACAACTTCTCTGTAGCATAATGTTTTAGCTTTATCTGCCTCATAACCACTAAGGCTTCACAGAATCACAGACCAACACTGGCCTCCAGCTGGATTTAACTCCGTTTCCCACCACTCTCTGGAATTGGCCATCCAACCAGTTTTCCACCCAGGAGAGTGTGCGCCTGTCCAGGCCAGAGGTGACAGTTTCCATAGCAGAATGCTGTGAGAAACTGTGTCAATGGCTTTACTGAAGTCCAGAAAGATACATCCACAGCCTTTCCCTCATCCAGCAACCAAGTCAGCTTCATAACTATACTTTAAAATAATGTACATCTCATTGAATTATGGTACAGTTATTTATCTTTGAAAGATACATTACTATTTCACTGGTTCCTGTAATAGCTAAACTAATGTTTAGTAAAATGTGAATGGATATTATTTTAATTGTTACTGAAATGTGACTCTTTTCTACTGCTGTTAGCCTTGGAATACATTTGTATTTCCTTAGGCAATGCTACACCTTAAGACTTCAAATGAATGCGGTGGCTACAAAGTTCAAATGTAGATTTTTGGATACAGAGTATATATACTGTGATAATTTCAAATGTATTTACTCTCTCTTTCCATACTCACTTGTTACACTTACAAGCATAAGTATTTTAAATGACAGAACTGAAGACGTTAAAAGAATAAATGAAATACTGGAGAAATATTGGATGTTACATTTCTTTATTATTTGTGGATTTAAGGTGCTTGTGTTTTGTTGGATTTTTTAAAATATGCTTTTACATAGACAGCTCCTTGTGTCTGTGGAGGGAAGAAAGTGGCAGCACAGGAAAAAAGCAAATTCTGGAAATCTGATTGCTGACATAAGCAACTGCCTTGAATCAGAACATGGACTAACAAACAAAACCAAACCCTCTTTATTTGCTAAATATTCATCATCCTCAATTCAGTTTTTAAAATATTTGACTTTCACTTAAATCACTGGTGTTCACTTCTAACAGTGACTTCTGCATAAGCAAAAGGAAAAAAGTGTGCAGATGTAATCACAATGTCCAGGTATAGCAGGTCATGCTTCACTAAGCACAATCTACATCTGTTTATTACCAGTTTAGCATGATTATGTTCAAATTTTCTTCCGTATTCAGTGGCATGATTTCTTATATAAATGACCAGGCAGGAGATAGAGAGACAATAGTTTTTACTAATGGATACTGAGCATATTCAACACCTCTTGAAGAAGCATGAAAAGAAGATCTAGCAAAACTGAAAAGGTCTAGCCTGTGACAGATATATTCCTGGAGAAAGAAAAAAGTTAAAAGTATGGGGCAATACTGTACTTGAAAGGATCAGGTAATATTTGTCCATCCATTCAACCTGTCACATATTGTTGTGTAACTATAAAAACCATAGCAAGATATAATTTCATTTTAGAGTAATGACTTCAGAGGAATATTTTTGTATGTGGTTTATGTTTCCTCAGCTCTCTTTTCAGTTGCCACCAAACTAGAGTAATACTAAGGCTAGATAAGCATCATTTAGTCTGGAGCAATGGCAAGAATTCTCTGCTCTCTGTAGGCTTGCTGTTTGAATCACAATAGTTGTCAGTTTAAATGTGCAGGGCTATAAAATAGTTATCTCAAGAGAAGTAAAAATATCACATCAATCATCTTCACTGGCTCTGTTTGCCCCTAAATAAAATTCAGAGTTTCCCCAAGTAGCTTAGAAAAAAATTCCTGAGTTAGTTTTGTAATTGTTCACTTACCCCTGTATTGGTATAATTGTATATTCTGTGATTTCTCCACAATTATAAAATTTACATTTTATTTAGTACCATCTCTGAGAAAGACCATTGAACCAAAAATTTCAACTGAGACTTCCAGGCTGTCAGATTCTCTACTCTGTTTTCAAATATAAGCCCCTTACTTTCAGCTCATAATAGTTCCACCAGTCCCTCCAAGTTTCTTCCTTTCTTCTTTTTCTTTCCTCATCTTCCCTTGGTTTACTTCTGTCTGCAGTCATCAACATCTTATTGAAGGGGAAAAGGTCTTTCCTACACTTTTTTTGTATTGTTTTATTTTATTTTCTTAATTGTAAAAACAATAACTGCTCTTTTTAAATTTTTTTCCCATTTGACCAGTAACTGAGTAATAGTAATAGTACCAAAGCAGCTGCACTTGTTTCAGCAGAATAAAGGGAAAAGAAAAATTTGTAATATTTTAATATTTATAACCTCTTTATTATAGACCTGTCTAACTTTTTTCTTTATGAGAAACTCAGAAGCAGCAGAGGTGTTGGTGATCCTCTTCTTTGAATGCTACTCCTCTTGTTCCAAACAAAGGCTGGGAATTTGATGTTGCTTGAGCACAGAGGTTGGACAAGGTGGCCTCCAGATACTTCTTCCAACCTCAACCATTCTGTGATTCTGTAAAATGATTTTGCTGCATTTCAATGGAATGATTTTTCTAGGAGAGCTATTAGCAACAAGATGCCAACAGAGGTGTCAATGTCTTCTACTATCTATGTGTTACAGTCATTACAAAAGAGAATAGTTCTGCTGTGTTTGGAAACAGTGAGAATATTCCCTTGTGACTATATCCTCCCTGCCTGCCTTCCTTCTCTTACAAATGGATAGGTATCATGTACCTATTATTCTGAGAATAAAATTATATAAGCAGCTTCAGCCACAATCATACCCTAGTTTTCACAGTTACATTAAATGCAACTTAGAATTTCTTAGCTTAGTCTCTACTTTACTACATAAAATACTGTACTTCTGTAAATGTAAAAATTTCCCTACATCTGCTAATGCATGCTAAAACCATCTTACTGGATAGAATAAAACCAAACAAATTTATCTGCAATATTAGTAAGTAGTATTGCTTCAAATATTTTTAAAGCAATCTCCACATGAGTGGACAATTGAGGGAATTCTTTTTAACTCTGATAAAACTAAGCAGTAAAAATTAGTATTGATTTGGTTAACTCAAAATCTAACTAATTTTGCCTAGTCAAGGAGTCCACAGCTTAAATTTTCCAGACTAGATATTAATCAGAAAATAGGTTGCATTTTGAATTTGAACTGCAATGCATTCAAGGGACAACTTCATATTCTTAAGATATACAGGTTATTAGGGCAATGGATTAAACAGCCTGTTCCTGTCCCTAGTATACTCACCTGAGACTTCTGATATGGGTACCAGTTAATTTCAAGGACAGATACCTGCTAGGAAAAGACCAACTTAATTGCAGTTACTATTCAATAGCTGTTGGTATATCAGTGGTTTCTGCATATTATTAATCTAGACTGGATTCAAAAGAAGCCCTGAGGGGGCATTGTCTTCCTTTCTCCTCCAAGGTTACATATTGAAGCAAGAGCATAAGTACCATAAGCACAGATTTACTGAGTCTTTCACTTACAGTCACCAGGAGTTAAATTTCAGCTTAAAAAAATACTGAGAAATTGTCCTTATTAAAAAAAATAAGTGAAGAGATTTCTGGAGTTTTTTAATCTAGCAGTAACTCTGTGTGTAGAAGTGCACCTGACTGTTAACTGTAAATGTAAGTCTCTGGAAACTGCAGCTCAAGCTGTGTTTGGAGCTGCAGGATGCTGGAATGCTGTTGTAAAACCTAGACAATGTCCCGAGTGAACTTTTCTTGGTGGCTTCTGAAATACTGTGTTTTCATATTGAGAAGACAAAAAAATCATCTTAAAATTACTGTCCAAACCATAGCAGAAAAAAAATACAACAATCTCATTGTGTTAAATTAATTCAAAGCTTTCCACCATAGTAACTTATTATTTTTGTTTATACGTCCTTTTAAAGACTTCAATTGAAACAAAAAGTTAAGTTCAAGTGTCAGCATAAATCATGATCTTTACCTGTACTACTTTTTAAGCTCTGATACTGCAGAAATGGTCCTTGGCTTAAGAGATTGGTACAGTGCCTACAATCTCTGCAAACAGTGGTGCTGGGTTAGCAGATTTTACTCTATCTGTCTGGTATAGAGCTAAACAACTTTATAGCAGTGAGTGTGCTGCTGTGTTTGGGATTTGTTGCTGAAACAGTGTTGATAACGAAACAATTTCCAGGCTACAGCTGAGCAGTAGTTTGCACAATGTTAAGGCGTTCTATTTCTTTTTGCTTTCTCTGCTCTGCCTAACTGAGTAGGCTGGGGCTGGACAAGAGTTTGTGAGAGGAAATAGCCAGGACAGCTGATCTGGCTTGGCCAAAGGGGTATTCCATGCCGTGTAATGTCATGCTCAGCAAGGAAGAAGTGTGGGGATTTGTCTCCCAATGTGACGTTTTGTATAGGCATTTGTCTGCCTGTGGGAGTTGGTGAGTGGTTTCCTTTGTGTAATTTCTTTTTTTCCTCTCTCTTTTTTTCACTAATTAAACTGCCTTTATTTTTACCCATGAATTTTCTTGCTTTTGTTCTTCCTATTCCCACCTCCAACCGGCTGGGCAGGGTGAACAAATGACAAAGCAGCTATCTGTGTGCTTGGTTGCTGTCTGGGATCAACTCACCATATTGGTGAACTAATTGTAAGTCGATACTACATCATTGTTGCAGCCTGAAATTAGTAAGACTGAGCTCATATACAAGATATGTCAGCATCCAGGGTAGGAGAAATGATTGGCATTGAAAACTTGTACAGCATGACTACTTCAGAGATGAACAAAATGTCCCTCAAAGCTTGCTGATTACACAAAAAAGATGAAGAAAATAAATTAAAATAATAAAAAAAGCCTAGCAAAGCCACATTCACATGAAGCAACACACATTAAAATGGTGGTGCTATTTCTTCCATAAATTAGAACAATTCTAAACATTGCTAGTGGGGGCAGTGCAGTGGCTTTTAGGAGTGCTTCTGTTTGATAGTTTCTTGAATATTCTTTGACTAAAAATCTGATTTTACTCTGGTGTGCTTGAATAATATAGAATGTACAATCATGTTTGTAAAAGCTACATACTCCAGGAAGATAAAGGGTAAAAATGTCATTTTTATTATGACTACATTACTGTTCTAACCATAAGAATGCTTCACTATGTTGTGACATGCAGCTGTATAAAATGATTTTGATGTTTCACCGGTATCATATCCTATTAAATATACAAATTGGTATTCTGTTAGTGTAGCACATCCCCGAAGTCCTTCAGGAATTACTACAGAATTTAATTTTTAATTTAGCCAGCTACATGATGTACATTTATTAACAAAATGGAACTTTGGTTGATCTGCAGTGAATTGTGTTCACCCTTCAGGCAAACAAGCCCCTCAATTCTTGGGGGATTCCCTTCTCAAAGGAATGGAGGGTCCCATCTGTAGGTCGGACCCGCTCCATAGGGAGGTCTGCTGCTTGCCGGGAGCATCAGTGAGGGAAGTTACTAGAAAGCTCCCCTCCCTGGTCAAAGATACAGACTACTACCTGCTCTTAGTTTTTCAAATAGGTAATGAAGAAATAGAACGTAGAAGGCCTAAAGCCTTCCAGGAGGTCTCCAGCCTATTCAAGGGGTCCTCAACCCCTCCAGGGTCCCCTCAGGCCTACCCAAGAGGTCCTCAGTCATCCAAGGGGTCACCCCAAGCCTTCCAGGGGGTCTCCAGCCCATTCCAGGAGGGCCTCAGCCCCACCTCACCTCGTTGATGATGTTGTCAAATTCCTTCTCCATCTCGGTCTTCACCTCCTTCTTGAGCTGCACCATCTGCTCCTGGGGCAGCAGCACGGCCTCCAGCTCCTTCTCAAAACCACCCAGAATGTCCCCGTATTCCTCCTCCTCCTCTTCCTCCTCCGCTTGCTCCTTCTCGCCTGCTGGGGGTTCCTCGAGGGGAAGGGGGGGATCCGGAGGAGCCTTCGCTGCTGTTGCTTCTTCCTCCGCCTCTGCCTCCTCTTCCTCCTTGGCCTGGATGCAGAGGAAGAGCTCTTGGCAACGCTCCTTGGTGCCGGTGGGGAAACTGAGGCACGGAGAAGGCCCTCATGGTGGTCTCCTACTTTCTTGGTGCTCTCCTTCAGCTCCTCAATGAACTGGAGCAGATCCCCGGGGCTCTGGATCACTTTGAAATGGATTTTCTTGCACAGATCTACACCAAAATGACACCAAAATGGGGAAGGACACGTCCAGTGAAGGCTCATGGCACACGAGACGCATTGGCCACCACCGGCCACCCCGTGGCAACTCACCGGCCGCCTTCAGGGACGGGTCCTCCTCCTGCGGGAAGGAAACGGGGAGATGGAAAAGGAGCCAGAAGTGGCGGCGACCATCATGCGGCGCTGGTGGCCATGGAGACTCATCGAGACACTGTCGTGGCCACCAGCCTGGCCAGTCACCTTGTGCACTCGTTGCCAAAATGCCGCCTCGGAATTGGACCACGGAGCGGCTGCAGGGGCACAGAGGGCACAGCTGGCACCGCACGGCAAAGCCAGCAGCCGCACAGGCACCGCACAGCGAGGGGAGGGGATGTGCCAAGTCACTACCATCACCAGCAGCTGCTGCTGTGGTGGCCTCGCCGGCCCTCTCGCTCCACAACCTCGTGTCCAAGGTCTGGAGCTCCTCTGAGATCTCCTCCACCTTCCGTTTGGTGTCGGCTGGAGGGAGCATGATGTCACCGGGAGGAAAGGGGGGACGGAGCGTCACCAAGAGGGGACATGGTGTCACCGAGAGAGGGGATACAGTGTCACTGAGAGAGGGGGGATATGGTGTCACCGAGAGGAGAGGGAGGACGCGGTGTCACGGAGAGAGAGAGGGGGACATGATGTCACCGAGAGGGGAAACGTCACCGAGAGGGGGGGACGTGGTGTCACCAAGAGGGGAAATGTCACCAAGAGAGAGGGGATGTGGTGCCAGCAGAAGAGAGGGGATGCAGTGCTACCAAGAGAAGGGGGATGCAGTGTCACTGAGAGGGGAAACGTCACCAAGAGGAGGGGGGACACTGTGTCACTGAGGGAAGGGATGCAGTGTCACTGAGAGGGGAAATGTCACCAAGAGAGAGGGGGATGTGGCATCATCAAGAGAGAGAAGGGAAATGTCACCTAGAGGAGGGAGGCACAGTGTCACCAAGAGGGGACATGTCACCCAGAGAGGGTACACGGTGTCACCGAGAGGAGAGGGGATTTGTCGTCCCCAGAAGGGGGGATGCGATGTCACCAGCAGGGGAAATGTCACTGAGAGGGGGAACACAGTGTCACCAAGAGGAGAGGGGGAAAGCAGCATCACTGAGAGAGGGGGGATGAGGCATCACCAGGAGGGGAAATGTCACTGAGAGGGGAGGACATAGTGTCACTGAGAGGGGGGGTTGACATGGTGTCACCAAGAGGGGACGTGGTGTCTCCGGGAGAGGGGAATGCAGTGTCATCAAGAGGGGGGACGTTACTGAGAGGGGGGGACATCACCAGGAGGGGAAATGTCACTGAGAGGGGGGACACAGTGTCACCAAGAGAAAGGACACGTGGTGTCACTGAGAGAGGGGAAACGTCACCGACAGAGGGGGAGATGTGGCATCACCAGGAGGGGGGACATGGTGTCACCAAGAGAGAGGTGATGCAGTGTCACCAAGACGGGGGGGATGTGGCGTGAACAAGAGAGGGAATGGTGTCACCTACATGGGGGATATGGTGTCACCGACAGGGAGGATGTGGTGTCACTGAGAGGAGAGAGGGAACACGGTGTCACCGAGAGAGAGAGGGGATGTGGTATCACTGAGAGGAGAGGGGGGACACAGTGTCAAAAAGAGAGGGAAAGTGGTGTCACCACGAGGCGGGATGTGGCATCACCGAGAGGAGAGGGGGGGATGTGGCATCACTGAGAGAGGGGGGACATGGCATCACCGAGAGGGGGGATGTAGTGTCACTAGGAGGGGAAATGTCACTGAGAGGGGAGACATGGTGTCACCAAGACGGGGGATGTGGTGTCACCGAGAGGGGGATGAACAGATGCAGTGTCACCAAGAGAGGGGGGATGTGGTGTCAATGAGAGCAGGGATGCGATGTCACCAGGAGGGGGGACATGGTGTCACCAAGAAAGAGGAGACACGGCATCACCGGGAAAGAGGGGAACACGGTGTAATAGGTTATGGTTACAGTTGTTGAACAAATCGCGTGGGGTTCAGTTGTGTTGTGCATGTCGTTGTGGGCAGTGGTTGTGTTTGTGCAGGTTTTATTGTGTTTTGTGGAGCCTTGTGGTGGGGGTTGGGCCGGCGCGGGCCAGCGCCCGGGTGTTGCAGAAGAGCCCCAGAGGCAGAAACACCAGCAACATCTTCCACCAATCGGAAGCTGCTGGACGTGAGAGCTCCAGGGGCAGAGACACCAGAGACACTCAGCAACATCTTCCGCCAATCCAGGAGCTGCTGGACGCGAGTGGACAGCGCGGGAACACTGTCGACTAGCCAACCAGGAGCTAACTCGTCAGGGTGCTCCAGTGCGTGAACATATATAAGCACATACGAAAAGTTGAGCGGGGTGCCAGTGGCAGAACTGAGCTTCCCCCGGTCACCCAGCGCTGTTTTGCCTGATTACCGCTTGCTTTAATAAAATTGATTAATTGGCTCAAAGAAAACACAACTTTATTTATAGCACACGGTGTCACCAGGAGGGGAAATGTCACCGGGAAGGGGGACAGGGCATCACCAGAGGAGAGGGGACATGGTGTCACTGAGAGAAGGGATGTGGTGTCACCAAGAGAGAGAGAGAGAGAGAGCAGAAATGTCACCGACAGGGGGGACGCGGTGTCTCTGGGAAGGGAAATGTCACCGAGAGAGAGGGGACAGCGGCGTCACCGTTTGACTCACAGACTTGTGTGTGGATGTACTGTCCATACTGGCTGGGGCTGAGCACGGGGTGGCACAGGATGGGCTGGGGGGCAGCGCTGGCTGATTGACCCAATGCAGGGGTAGGACTTTTCACTTTGTTGAATCTCAAGATGTTCACAGCCTTTTAATAAAACTTTTCTTAACGATCTCCCTGCATAATCTCACTCTGTCCTGTGTGTCCGTGAAGTGAAATGTGATGATCCAGCTCCTGGGGTCTGGCGTGGATGGGCTGGGTGCCAGCTGGTGGAGTCAAGTACAGTGTGTAGGGACCCCTCGGTTTTTGTGTCAGGTATGGGTGTGGGTCCCAGAGCAGCTCCTGGAGCGAGTCGGGGTCTGTGTGTCCTGAAAACCACCTACTGCGTGGCCCCAGCCTGAGTGAGGCGAGCGAGAGGCGCTGTGAGCGTCTGCACCTTCCCCAGAGCTGCTGGCATGGGCGCAGCAAACCTCAGTCTGTCCAGCTGGGCTCTAGGGGGCTGGGGTCCGCACTGAGCTGTCAGGTGGCAGAGGGTCCTTGCCGGCCCCTGGGGAGATGGGCGAGTGTGGGGTGCCTGTGGGAGAAAAGCGTGAGGGCTGCTTGTTTGCAGGGAGCAGCAGGATAGAGTAGCCAGAGAGCAGGGGACCCGTGGGGTGGGAGAGAGGGTTGAGATCTGGGCAGGGGCACCCCCCAGCAACCCTCTAGAACTCCCCAGAACCCCTTTAGGGACCCCCTAGGGCCTCTATAGAGCCCCCCAGGACCCCTCGAGGACCCTCATAGGGTCCCCCAGGATTCCTCTACAGCCCCCCAGGACCTCTCTTGGGACAACAAGAACCCCTCTAGAGCCCCCCAGGATCCAGCTAGGATCCCCCTAGACCTCCTCTAGAGACCCCCAGGACACCTCTAGTGACACTCAGGACTCCTTTACAGACACCTAGAACCCCTCTAGGGCCCTTCAGGACCTGGTGAATCCCTCCAAGAACCTCCAAGTCCCCTCTCGATCCCGGCAGGACCCCTCTAGAGACAACCAGGACCCCTCTAGCAACCCACAGAACACATTTATGGACCCCCAGGACCCCTGTAGAACCCCCCAGAATCCTACTAAGACCCCCCAGAGGCTCTCTAGGGACCCACAGAACTTCTTTAGGGAAACCCTAGGGCCTCTCTAGGATTCCTGCATGGGAATCACCCATAAATTGGGGTGAGAACAAGAGAGATGGAGCAGCTTTAGAAAGGATTGGGGAGAGAATCCTTAACCCCTTCCTGCAGTACCAAGCTGCGTTCGCTCAGTAGTTGCACTGAGCACCTCCAGTACAGCGAAGTGTTTGGCTTGAGTTTCCACCTGTTCTCATCTCAGCCTCTAATTTCTGGAAGTACTGGGAGGTGTTTGCATGCCTTGTGGCCTCACCAGCTCCTCTCATTTTCCCACCTGGCCAGGAAGGTGCCTTGGGAACCTGGCTGCAGGGCAGGGGGAAACTGTGCTGGGGTGGGACGGCTCCTGGTCCTGCATCCTGCGTGCCACCTACCTTGTGTGCAGTAGGGCTGGCACCAAGCTTGACTGGGCAGGGGGTGGCTGCCCACCCACAGGGACCTGCAGGCTGGTCGATGCAGTGCCAGACCCTCCGGCTGCACAGGGGCAGGAGGGTTAACGAGGCCAAAAGCCGCGTCCTGCACTTGGGGCACAACAACCCTGAGCAGCTCCAGACTAGGAGAAGTCTGGCTGGAAAGCTGCCTGGAGGAGAAGGACCTGGGGGTGTTGGTTGAACAGGAGCCAGCAGGGGCCCAGGTGGCCAAGAAGGCCAATGACCTGTTGGATCAGAGATGGCGTGGCCAGCAGGGCCAGGGAGGTTCTTCTGCCTCTGGAGCAGCAATCTATATGTACGTGTGTGTATTTGAAGATATCAGCAGGACTGACCTGAGCTCTAGAATAAGGGGTGAATGTTCAGGTTTGAGCTAAAGCAGAATCAATTTTCTAACTTTTTAGCTCAGCCTCCTCTAAGGAGCATCCTTTTCTGAACATTATCCACATGGTTTTTCAGACAGTCTGTCTCTAGAAGGGATAACACTTGGAACTGATGACTCTCACCAAAGTCACAAGGCATTGCAATGCAGAAGGGCCATTCTTCACGTTTATTTGCTATGGAAAACAAGGTTGCATGCAGGAGTTGGAGGCCTCCACCCGCTGCACACTGGGAACCGGCGCTTTTCACTCTATGGCTTGCTGGGAACTGGAGGGGTTTAAGGAATGGGTGGATGAGTTGCTGATGGACATGGGTTAGTGATTGATGGGAATGGTTGGACTCGATGATCCAGTGGGTCTCTTCCAACCTGGTCATTCTATGATTCTATGATTCTATGGGAAGAGATGGGGAGAAAAGGGAAGGAAAAGGGGGTTACAGCTATCACCACAGGTCCACAGCCGTCTGGCGTCTCTGGGTTCCTGGTCCAGAAGGCTCCACTGACTCTGTCTTTCATCGAGGTGATCTCACAGTGGTGAAGATCTTCAGAATTCAGCTCCTTCAGAGCTGTCTTTTCGTCAATACACCTGCGACCTGCCTTTGCCTGTGGAGATGTGCCAATCTCCACCTAGCAGGCCACACCAGCCAGGAGAGGAGTGTCTGCAGGTCTCCTCCCCTTGTGCATGTGGTGGTGGTTGACCTGGGGTCTCCCGATGAAGACCAGTAGTCATCCTCACTTTGAACTTGGGTTGAACTGTCCTTGCCACACGCTCTGTTGGATGTGGGTCTGTGGTAAGGCCCATCATTAATTTTCCTCCTTGCTTCATGAGGGAGCAGGGAGGCTTGGAGACAGGTACAGAACATTTTTGAGATAAAGAGGTAGCTACGGGTACAAAGCATTTGTTCCCTACCAGCTTTGGCCATTCTCGTAAGGCCTGTCTCTGATTTATACAGTTCTGAGGAAAATGTGGAGGCAGAAATGGATTTTTTGACAGACTCACAGGAAGCCACATTGTGATCCCTGCCTGCCAGGGACAGACCTGAGATCCATGTCGTGAGCCTGGCTGGGGAGGGGGGAGAAAAGCCTTCACAGAGGGACGATGCATGGGGTTGGTGGGTGTGGGGGCAGCCCTGCAGGTGTGAAGCATTTAGTTGGTGTCGGTGTTGGTTGGGGCTCTGTGAGGCCTGAGGGGTACGACAGGGTGGTAGAGCGTTAGGACACGGCAGGATTGGTGTGAAGGAGCAGCCCGGGGGTTGAGGGGACAAAGGATTAGGGGGTGAGGGGGCTGGAGAACAGGCCTTATGAGGAGCGGCTGAGAGAGCGGGGGGTGTGTAGCCTGGAGAAGAGGAGGCTGAGGGGAGACCTCATTGCTCTCTCCAACTCCATGAGAGGAGGTTGTGGAGAGGAGGGAGCTGGGCTCTTCTCCCAAGGGACAGGGGACAGGACAAGAGGGAATGCCCTCAAGCTGCACCAGGGGAGGTTTAGGCTGAATATTAGGAAAAAAATTTCACGGAAAGTGTCTCTGGACCCTGGCAGAGGCTGCCCAGGGAGGGAGTGGAGTCCCTTTCCCTGGAGGGGTTTAAAGGATGGGTGGACGAGGTGCTGAGAGACGTGGGTTAGTGATTGATGGGAATGGTTGGACTCAATGATCCGGTGGGTCTTTTCCAACCTGGTGATTCTATGATTCTATGAAAAGGGTGGGCAGTGACAGAGCCAGGGATGGGGGGATGATAGGGCCCAGGTAGGGGCAGTCTTGGGGGCGATGGAGCCAAGGGTGGGGCAGCCCTGGGCACCACATTGTGAGTCCAGCTGGGGTTGTGGATATGTGGGTAAATAGCCCTCGAGGAGGGCTGAGGGGGTGTGGGGCAGCCCTGCATGTGTGAGGCATTTTGGATGTTGATGGTGTCAGGCGGAGCTGTAGACGGTGGCTGTTGGAGGGCTGAGGGGTGTGACAGGATGGTGGAGACGTGGGACCAGGCAGGATTGGTGCAGGCTGTGGAGTCCGGGGTCTGGGGGAGGGTGTGGGGGGCAATGGGGCCAGGTAGGGATGAGCTGGGCAGCTCCCCAAAAGGCTGCAGCGTGCAGAGTAAGGGCTGAGGGTAGCGATGATGGGAGCATCAAGGGGGCCAGGGAGGGGTTGGGGTACAGGGTCTCCACAGCCCCCAGCTGAATCAGGGCTTTGCCTGCCACCCTCCTGCCAGATTCTGGGGAGCTGCAGCTGAGCCCGGTGCCAGCGCGATGTTGGCGCCGCCAGACAAGCTGCACGACATCCTGGGGAGCTTTGCTAAACTGCTGCTGCAGACCCAGACAGAGGAGTGGAGGAAATTTGTGGGCAACGAGGAGGCTGCAGCCGTGGTGGATGAGTTCTTCCAGCTGCCCGACACGCAGGAGTTGGTGCTGGGGCCAAGCCTCACCGGGCAGCTCCAGTCGACCTCCGTTTCCCACCCACCCTCCGGAGCAAGGCGGTTTACTTTGTGAAGAGGGAGATCACCCTGGAGAACTTTTGGAGTGGGCTGCTGGTGGGGGACATCGGTCTCTGGCCCATGGAGCAGCTCATTCCCATGATGGAGGAGGTGGGTTACCCACAGGTTGGTGCTGGGCACAGACTTGGGGTGAGCGAGATGGGCTGAAGTCCCTGCGCTCACTCCTGAAGGCTGTCGGACACAGCTTTAGGTGGGCTCAGAAAGAAACCAAATTCAATTGCTAGAAGAAACCTTGCCCCAGGTGCTGGCTGTCGCCTCTCAGGGGCTTCTGTGGGGACCCTGCACCACCTGGAGACAGAGCTGGGGGAAGGGCAAAAGTCCAGTTTTCTCACAAGCCCCAGCTGGATTGCTTCCTGCTTGTGGGTCTAAATCTCACTGTAATTCCCCACTCCTCGTGCCTCACAGCTGAGAAATATTGGAGTGGATTTTGCTCAGACTTCCCATAAACTTTCCCACCCAGAGCTCTGCCAGCCCAGAGCCCCCAAAAAGCTGAGCCAGGTCCCAGGAGCCCCTGTTATTCTTCCTCTTCCTACTCCTCCTCTTCGTCTTCCTCCTCCTCTTCCTCCTACTCTTCCTCTTCTTCCTCTTCCTTCTATTCTTCTTCCTCCTCTTCTTCTTCCTCTTCCTCCTCCTCCTCCTCCTCTTCTTCTTCTTCTTCCTCCTCTGCCTTTGCCCACATGCCAGCCCCTGACCCTGCTGTCTGCCCTCACTATGCTGCTCCCAGCATTTCCCAGCCCCTGAGAGCTGCAAGCCCAGCACCGAGTGAGGGGACTCCTGGTCCCACTGACAAGACAAACATCAACCAGACTCCTCGGTGGCTACCAGAGCCTCAGCTGGGCTGTGGCCAGGCTGGCACAGGCAGCAAGAGGGGATGCTGTGCAAACCAGTGCAGCCACACGCTGCCCTTTGCAACAGGCACGTTTCCCCTACCAAGCACCCAGCTGAGCCCTCTTCTCCAGGTTGTCCCCCCTGCTCCTCAACAAGGAGAATACGGCAGGCTTGCCTGGGGTGGTGGTGGAGGACGTGCTGCAACAAACTCACCAGCTGAAGAAGGAGATGTTTGTGATGGGCAGGAAGATGCAGGGGAAGCCACTGCTCCTGCTGCCAAAGCACCTGGACAGACGGTACGACTCCAGCACGATCCTGGGCTGGTGGCTGCTGCTGCCACTGCTCGGCACCAGCAAAGCCCGGCAGGGGCCTGGGACGAGTCCCTTTGGGAGGGACAGGAGCTGGGAAACCATCTCAGTCCCTGGTTACAGCCACCCCTCAGCAGCCAAATGCCTTGGAGAGGCTCATGCCAGGTTTCCCTGCTGGCAGGCATTGCCCCAAGCGTGTGCGGGGTGGTTCAGGGCCATTCATGGAGCTGGAGTGTAACCCAGCTCCCTTTCAGCTTGGAGGGACCCATGGACATCTCAGCGCTGCACGTCATTGAGACCATCGTCATCGAGTGGTCCCACCAGGTGCGAGGCATCCTGAGCAAGGACTTGGAGCAGGTGCTGCTGGAGGAGCTGTACCCCCTGCCCAGGGCTGAGTTCGAGTTCTGGCACACTAGGGTGGTCACCCTGCAGTGCATCAATGACCAGGTACCACCTCTGCCCTGGGCGGCCAGTGGCCAGTGGCTCTGGTGCTGAGCCCCTGGTGCTGAGCCTGAACCTCCCCTGGTGGAGAGCTTGGGTAGCGCTTGGTCATCCCGAATAGCAGCAACCCCACAATCTCCCGGGCTGACCTCGAGTTGAGTTGTTCCAGGTTTTTATGGATGTACATCATGATATTTGGTATCTGGAACGGAGACCCAGGTGAGGATGTTGCTTACCCTGGAGCTTCAGTTGCCCTTTCCATCCCTCCCTGCCCTATTCAGGTGGCTTCAGGAGAAAGAGGGCCCTGGACTTGAGAGGGACAGAGGGAGGAACAGGGTCTTGCAGTGCTCAAGGGCAGAGCAACCTTGCCATGGCCCACTCACCTCTCCCAGCCAGAAGGCAGGTGTTCGCAGAAATGCATCCAGCAGGAGTCTCATCACCTCCTTCTGAAAGATGCTGGAGTTCCTCATTGCCTCAATGGACAAGAGGATGCTTTCTGTGTCCTCCGCTGGTTGGAGATACTGTCCAAGTACCTACTGGGGAAGGGAGAAAGGGTAGAGATGTCCAGGCAGGAGCCGTGGTTGTGCTGCGTGGCTGGTCAGCCCAAGCAGCCCTGGAGAGAGGCGCCTGTCAGCGCCCGCAGAAGAGCCGGCAGCAGGGGCTGCAGTCACTGCCCAGGGGAGGAGAAGAGGGTCCCAAGGGGAGGGAAGAAGGTTGGCCTCGTGGGCACCGTGTGTTGGCCCTTGAGTGAACCAGGGCTGTCTGGTGGCTTTGGGGCTGGACCTGTTGCTGCAATCGTGGAGTGCCGCCCTCACATCATCCCTGCTTAGGGACAGCGGGAACCCTCTAAGTAGGGTCAGTGAGGCCATGCCAGCCCAATGATCCACAGAATCCTGGAATGGTTTGTGTTGGAAGGGATCTCAAACTCATCCAGTTCCAATCCTCTACCATGGGCAGGGACACCTCCCACTGGATCAGGGTGCTCAAAGATCCATGCAGCCTGGCCTTGAACACACCCAGAGATGGGGCAGACACGACTTCTGTGTTCAACCTATGCCAGGGCCTCACCACCCTTACAGGAAAACAGCCCATGGCTCCAGGTTGGGTCTCACCAGAGCACAGCAGAGGGGCAGAATCCCTTCCCTGGCCCTACTAGTCCCCCTGCCCTAGACATGGTGTTACCTTCTAGGCTGTGAGCGCATGTTGCCAGCTCATGTGGAGGTTCTCATTCCCCAGCCTCCCAGGTCCTTTTCCTCAGGACTACTCTCAATCCATTCATTTCCTAGCCTGGATTTGTGATCGGGATTCCCCCGTCCCAGGTGTAGGACCTTGCACTTGTCCTTGTCGGATCTTATGAGGTTCACACCGCACCTCCTCTCTAGCCTGTCCAGGTCCCACTGCATAATATCCCGTCCCTCAGGGGTGTCATATGTGCCACACAGCTTGGTGTCATCGGCAAACTCTCTGAGGGTGCCCTTAATCACACAGTCATCAAAGAAGATATTAAACAGGGCTGATACCATTATGTATTGCTGTGGGACACCAAACATCAGTCACCTCCATTTGCACATAGACCTGTTGAATACTACCCTCTGGATGCAACCATCAACAAATTCCTTACCCACTAAAGAGTCCATCCACAAATCCCCCATGTCTCTCTCTCCAATTCAGAGAGAAGGATGTGGTGAGGGACTGTCCCAGAGGCTTTACACAAGTCCAGGTAGATGACATCCACTGCATTTCCCATGTCCAGTGACGTGGCCACTTCATCATACAAGACAACTGGGTTGGTCATTCAAGACTTGACATTTGAGAAGCTGTGTTGGCTGTCTCCAGTCACCTCCAGGTGCTTTAGCAAAGCTTTAGGTGGACCCGTTCCATGACCTTCCCAGGCACAGTGGTCAGGCTTATGGGCCCATGCCTGGAAATTTCCCAGGCAGCTCCCAGGCCCCACTAGGGCAAGGAGAGTGTTTGCAGCTGTCACTCCACCACTTGACTCGCACTGCCCGCACTGTCCCAGCCCCTGCTTGCTAGTGTGAGTCCCCTTGCCTACACCCTGCTCATCATCTGGGCTCTCTCCGACAGCGTCAGATGGGCCCTGAGCACCAGCGAGAGCATCACTGGACTTGCGTGCCTCAGACCCCACCAGATAACGTGTGTTGTTGCTGCAGTGTCCTCATTTTCCCAGTCCTTGCAGGTCATCACCTGGAAGAAATGCAGCAATGAGTGACCTGGTAACACGAAGCTTCTGCTTCCACCAGAATCTGAGGGCAAGAACAGCTGGGCTTTTCCTGATAACTCACAGCCAAGAGAAGGATGCAGGAGTCCTCAGGAAGAACATCACAGTCCTCCTCCTGTTTGTCGTGCAGGAGCATGGGCAGCCCCTTCAAAAGCTCCTCAAGTGTATCAGGCACGGAGAAGATGATCTCCATGAGTGGCAGGGCAGAGCTGCAAGGCAGAGCACTCAATCAGCAGGACAGCCTCAGCCACCACAGCCCAGCCTGGGGTAGCCCTGCAGAACATGGACCTTGCCCTTGGCTGGGCTGGCCCGGCCCGGACAACAGGAGAGGAGATCTTACCTGAATCTCCCCTCTTTCAGCTAGCAACCATTCCCCTCATCCTATCCCTGGCCCTCCCCAGCTTTCTTGGAGCCCCTTTCAAGACTGGAAGCTGCTCTAAGGTCTCCCTGGAACCTTCTCTTCTCCAGGCTGAACAGCCCCAACTCCCTCAGCCTGTGCTTGTACAGGAGGTGCTCCAGCCCTTGGTCCTCCTCATGGCCCCCTCTG
>JAUNZM010000684.1:2500-86916 GCA_033459285.1 Clamator glandarius | reverse complement strand
CATTCTAGAGTCACCCAGGACCCTTCTAAAGGCACCCAGACCCTTCTAGAGCCCCCCAGGACCTTTCTAAAAGCCCCCAGACCCTTCTAGAGACCCCCAGGAGCCTTCTGAAAGCCCCCAGAACCTTCTATAGCACCCCAGGACCCTTCCAAAATTCCCCAGACCCTTCTAGAGCCCCCCCGGACCCTTCTAAAAGCCCCCCGACCCTTCTAGAGCCACCCAGGACCATTCTAAAAGCCCCCAGACCATTCTAGAGCCCCCCAGGACCCTTCTAAAAGACCCCAGACCCTTCTAGAGACCCCCAGGACCCTTCTGAAAGCCCCCAGAACATTCTAGATCCCCCCAGGACCCTTCTAAAAGCCCCCAGACCCTTCTAGAGCATCCGAGGACCCTTCTAAAAGCACCCAGACCCTTCTAGAGCATTCCAGGACCCTTCTGAAAGCCCCCAGAACCCTCTAGAACCACCCAGGACTCTTCTAAAAGCACCCAGACCATTCTAGAGCCTCCCAGGACCCTTCTAAAAGTACCCAGACCCTTCTAGAGCTCCCCAGGACCATTCTAAAGGCCCCCAGACCTTTCTAGACCCTCCCCGGATCATTCTAAAAGCCCCCAGACCCTTCTAGAGGCCCCCAGGAACCTTCTAAAAGCACCCAGACCATTCTAGAGCCCACCAGGACCCTTCTAAAGGCCCCCAGACCCTTCTAGACCCTCCCCAGATCATTCTAAAAGCCCCCAGATTCTTCTAGAGCCTCCCAGGACCCTTCTAATAGCCCCCCGACCTTTCTAGACCCTCCCCGGATCCTTCTAAATGAACCCAGACCCTTCTAGGGCCCCCCAGAACCCCTCAAAAAGCCTCCAGACCCTTGTAGAGCCCCCCAGGACCCGTCTAAAAGCGCCCAGACCCTTCTAGACCCACCCCTGATCATTCTAAAAGACCCCAGACCCTTCTAAAAGCTCCCAGGACTATTCTAAAAGAACCCAGACCATTCTAGACCCTCCCCGGATTATTCTAAAAGCCCCCAGACCCTTCTAGAGCCCCCCCAGACCCTTCTAAAAGCCTCCAGACCCTTCTAGAGCCCCCCAGGACCCTTCTAAAAGACCCCAGACCCTTCTAGAGCCGCCTAGGATCCTTCAAAAAGCATAAAGACCCTTCTAGACCGTCCCCGGATCATTCTAAAAGACCCCAGACCCTTCTAGAGCCCCTCAGGACCCTTCTAAATGCCCCCAGACCCTTCTAGAGAAACCCAGGACCCATCTAAAAGCCCCCAGATCCTTCTAGAGGCCCCCAGGACCCTTCTAAAAGCCCCCAGACCCTTCTGGAGCCCCACAGGACCATTCTAAAAGACCCCAGACCCTTCTAGAGCCCCCAGGACCATACTAAAACCTCCCAGACCCTTCTAGAGCCCCCCAGGACCCTTCTAAAAGCCTCCAGACCCTTCTAGATCCTCCCAGGACCTTTCTAAAAGCCCCCAGACACTTCTAGAGGCCCCAGGACCCTTCTAAAATCCCCCAGACCCTTCTAGAGACCCCCAGGACCCTTCTAAAAGCCCCCAGACCCTTCTAGAGCACCCCAGGACCCTTCTAAAAGCCCCCAGACCCTTCTTGAGCCCCCCAGGACCCTTCTAAAAGGCCCCAGACCCTTCTAGCGGCACCCACGACCCTTCTATAAGCACCCAGACCCTTCTAGAGCCCCCCAGGACCCTTCTAAAAGCACCCAGACCCTTCTAGAGGCCCCCAGGACCCTTCTAAAAGCCCCCAGACCCTTCTAGAGCCCCCCAGGACCCTTCTACAAGCCCCCAGACCCTTCTAGAGCCACCCAGGACCCTTCTAAAAGCACCCAGACCCTTCTAGAGGCCCCCAGGACCCGTCTAAAAGCCTCTAGATACTTCTAGAGCCCCCCAGGACCTTTCTAAAATCACCCACACCCTTCTAGAGGCTCCCCGGACCCTTATAAAAGCACCCCGACCCTTCTAGAGCCTCCCAGTACCCTTCTAAAAGCAACCAGACCCTTCTAGAGAACCCCAGGACCCTTCTAAAAGCCCCCAGACCATTCTAGACCCTCCCCGGATCCTTCTAAAAGCCCCCAGACCCTTCTAGAGCCCCCCAGTACCCTTCTAAAAGCCCCTAGACCCTTCTAGAGTCCCCCAGGACCATTCTAAATGCCCCCAGACCCTTCAAGAGGAACCCAGGTCCCCTCTTAAGGAACCCCGTCCCTTCTAGATCACCCCAGGACCCTTCTAAAAGCCCCCAGACCCTTCTAGAGCCACCCAGGACCCTTCTAAAAGCACCCAGAACCTTCTAGAGCCCCCCAGGACCCATCTACAAGCCCCCAGACCCTTCTAGAGCATCCCAGGACCCTTCTAAAAGCACCCAGACCCATCTAGATCCTCCCAGGACCCTTCTAAAAGCCCCCAGACCCTTCTAGAGACACCCAGGACCCTTCGAAAAGCACCCAGACCCTTCTAGAGCCACCCAGGACCTTTCTAAAAGCCCCCAGACCCTTCTAGAGAATCCGAGGACCTTTCTAAAATTCCCCAGACCATTCTAGAGCCCCCCCGGACCCTTCTAAAAGCCCCCAGACTCTTCTAGAGCCACCCAGGACCATTCTAAAAGCCCCCAGACCATTCTAGAGCCCCCCAGGACCCTTCTAAAAGCCCCCAGACCCTTCTAGAGACCCCCAGGACCCTTCTGAAATCCCCCAGAACATTCTAGAGCCCCCAGGACCCGTCAAAAAGCCGCCAGACCCTTCTAGAGCATCCGAGGACCCTTCTAAAAGCACCCAGACATTCTAGAGCATCCCAGGACCCTTCTAAAAGCACCCAGACCCTTCTAGAGGCCCCTAGGACCCTTCTAAATCCCCCAGACCCTTCTAGAGGCCCCCAGGAACCTTCTAAAAGCCCCCAGACCATTCTAGAGCCCCCCAGGACCCTTTAAAGGCCCCCAGACCCTTCTAGACCCTCCCCGGATCATTCTAAAAGCCCCCAGATTCTTCTAGAGCCTCCCAGCACCCTTCTAATAGCCCCCCGACCTTTCTAGACCCTCCCCGGATCCTTCTAAATGAACCCAGACTCTTCTAGGGCCCCCCAGAACCCCTCTAAAAGCCTCCAGACCATTGTAGAGCCCCCCAGGACCCGTCTAAAAGCGCCCAGACCCTTCTAGACCCTCCCCTGATCATTCTAAAAGACCCCAGACCCTTCTAAAAGCTCCCAGGACTATTCTAAAAGAACCCAGACCATTCTAGACCCTCCCCGGATTATTCTAAAAGCCCCCAGACCCTTCTAGAGCCCCCCAGACACTTCTAAAAGCCTCCAGACCCTTCTAGAGCCCCCCAGGACCCTTCTAAAAGACCCCAGACCCTTCTAGAGCCGCCTAGGATCTTTCAAAAAGCATAAAGACCCTTCTAGACCGTCCCCGGATCATTCTAAAAGCCCCCAGACCCTTCTAGAGCCCCTCAGGACCCTTCTAAATGCCCCCAAACCCTTCTAGAGAACCCCAGGACCGTTCTAAAAGCCCCCAGATCCTTCTAGAGGCCCCCAGGACCCTTCTAAAAGCCCCCAGACCCTTCTAGATCCTCCCAGGTCCTTTCTAAAAGCCCCCAGACCTTTCTAGAGGCCCCAGGACCATTCTAAAAGCCCCGAGACCCTTCTAGAGCGCCCCAGGACCCTTCTAAAAGCCCCCAGACCCTTCTAGAGCGCCCCCAGACCCTTCTAGAGCACCCCAGGACCCTTCTAAAAGCCCCCAGACCCTTCTTGCGCCCACCAGGACCCTTCTAAAAGCCCCCAGACCCTTCTAGCGGCACCCAGGACCCTTCTACAAGACCCCAGACCCTTCTAGACCCCCCCAGGACCCTTCTAAAAGCACCCAGACCCTTCTAGAGGCCCCCAGGACCCTTCTAAAAGCCCCCAGACCCTTCTAGAGGCCCCCACGACCCTTCTGAAAGCCGCCAGATCATTCTAGAGCCCCACAGGACCCTTCTAAAAGCACCCAGACCCTTCTACAGACCCCCAGGACATTATAAATGCCCCCAGAGCCTTCTAGAGCCCACAAGGACCCTTCTAAAAGCTCCCAGACCCTTCTAGAGCCCCCCAGGACGCTTCTAAAAACTTCCAAACCCTTCTAGACCGTCCCCGGATCATTCTAAAAGCCCCCAGACCCTTCTAGAGCCCCCCAGGATCATTCTAAAAGCCCACTGACCCTTCTAGAGCCCCCTAGGACCCATCTAAAAGCAACCAGACCCTTCTAGAGACACCCAGGACCCTTCTAAAAGCCCCCAGACCGTTCCAGACCCTCCCAGGACCCTTCTACAAGCACCCAGACCCTTCTAGAGCCCCCCAGGACCCTTCTAATAGCCCCCAGACCCGTCTAGAGGCCACCAGGACCCTTCTAAAAGTCCCCAGATTCTTCTAGAGCCCCCCCGGACCCTTGTAAAAGCCCCCAGACCCTTCTAGAGGCCCCCAGGACCCTTATAAAAGCACCCAGACCCTTTCAGAGCCTCACAGGTCCCTTCTAAACGCCCCCAGACCCTTCTAGAGGCCCCCAGGACCCTTCTAAAAGCCTCTAGACCTTTCTAGAGCCTCCCAGGACCCTTATAAAAGCCCCCAGACCCTTCTAGAGCCTCCCAGGACCCTTCTAAAAGCCCCCAGACCCTTCTAGAGCCACCCAGGACCCTTCTAAAAGACCCCAGACCCTTCTAGAGCCGCCTAGGATCCTTCAAAAAGCATAAAGACCCTTCTAGACCGTCCCCGGATCATTCTAAAAGCCCCCAGACCCTTCTAGAGCCACTCAGGACCCTTCTAAATGCCCCCAGACCCTTCTAGAGCCCCCCAGGACCCTTCTACAAGCCCCCAGACCCTTCTAGATCCACCCAGGACCCTTCTAAAAGCACCCAGACGCTTCTAGAGGCCCCCAGGACCCGTCTAAAAGCCTCTAGACCCTTCTCGAGCCCCCCAGGACCTTTCTAAAAGTCCCCAGACCCTTCTAGACCCTTCCCGGATCACTCTAAAAGCCCCCAGACCCTTCTAGAGCCACCTAGGATCCTTCAAAAAGCACCCAGACCTTTCTAGACCGTCCCCGGATCTTTCTAAAAGCTACCAGACCCTTCTAGAGCCCTCCAGGATCATTCTAAAAGCCCCCAGACCCTTCTAGAGCCCCCCAGGATCATTCCAAAAGCCCCCAGACCCTTCTAGAGCCCCCTAGGACCCATCTAAAAGCCCCCAGACCCTTCTAGAGGCCCCTAGGACCCTTCTAAAAGCCCCCAGACCCTTCTAGACCCTCCCCGGATCCTTCGAAAAGACCCCAGACCATTCTAGAGCCCCCCAGGATCATTCTAAAAGCACCCACAACCTTCTAGAGCCCCCCAGTACCCTTCTAAAAGCCCCTAGACTTTTCTAGAGCCCCCCAGGACCCTTCTAAAAGCCCCCAGACCCTTCAAGAGGCACCCAGGACTCCTCTTAATGAACCCCGTCCCTTCTAGATCACCCCAGGCCCCTTCTAAAAGTCCCCAGGCCCTTCTAGAGCACCCCAGGACCATTCTAAAAGCCCCCAGAGCATTCTAGAGCCCCCCCGGACCCTTCTAAAAGACCCCAGACCCTTCTAGAGGACCCCAGGGCCCTTCTGAAAGCCAGCAGAACATTCTAGAGTCACCCAGGACCCTTCTAAAGGCACCCAGACCCTTCTAGAGCCCCCCAGGACCCTTCTAAAAGCGCCCAGACCCTTCTAGAGACTCCCAGGACCCTTCTGAAAGACCCCAGAACCTTCTAGAGCCCTCCAGGACCCTTCTAAAAGCACCCAGACCCTTCTAGAGCATCCGAGGACCCTTCTAAAATTCCCCAGACCCTTCTAGAGCACCCCAGGACACTTCTAAAAGCCCCCAGACCATTCTAGAACACCCCCGTACCCTTCTAAAAACCCCCAGACCCTTCTAGAGCCACCCAGGACCCTTCTAAAAGCCCCCAGACCATTCTAGAGCCCCCCAGGACCCTTCTAAAAGACCCCAGACCCTTCTAGAGACCCCCAGGACCCATCTGAAAGCTCCCAGAACTTTCTAGAGCCCCCCAGGACCCTTCTAAAAGCCGCCAGACCCTTCTAGATCATCCGAGGAACAATCTAAAAGCACCCAGACCCTTCTAGAGCATCCCAGGACCCTTCTAAAAGCCCCCAGACCCTTCTAGAGGCCCCTAGGACCCTTCTAAAAGCCCCCAGACCATTCTAGAGCCCCCCAGGACCCTTCTAAAAGCCCCCAGACCCTTCTAGAGACCCCCAGGACCAATCTGAAAGCTCCCAGAACTTTCTAGAGCCCCCCAGGACCCTTCTAAAAGCCCCCAGACCCTTCTAGAGCATCCGAGGACCCTTCTAAAAGCACCCAGACCCTTCTAGAGCATCCGAGGACCCTTCTAAAAGCCCCCAGAACCCTCTAGAGCCACCCAGGACTCTTCTAAAAGCCCCCAGACCCTTCTAGAGCCTCCCAGGACCCTTCTAAAAGCACCCAGACCCTTCTAGATCCCCCCAATACCATTCTAAAGGCCCACAGACCTTTCTAGACCCTCCCTGGATCATTCTAAAAGCCCCCAGACCCTTCTAGAGCCCCCCAGGATCATTCTAAAAGCCTCCAAACCCTTCTAGAGCCCCCTAGGACCCATCTAAAAGCCCCCAGACCCATCTAGAGGCCCCTAGGACCCTTCTAAAAGACCCCAGACCCTTCTAGACCCTCCCCGGATCCTTCGAAAAGACCCCAGACCCTTCTAGAGCCCCCCAGGATCATTCTAAAAGCCCCCAGACCCTTCTAGAGGCCCCCAGGACCCTTCTAAAAGCCCCCAGAACCTTCTAGACCCTCCCCGGATCATTCTAAAAGCCCCCAGACCCTTCTAGAGACCCCCATGACCCTTCTAAAAGCACTCAGACCCTTCTAGAGGGACCCAGGACCCTTCTAAAAGCACCCAGACCCTTCTAGAGCCTCCCAGGACCATTCTAAAAGCCCCCAGACCCTTCTAGACCACCCCAGGACCCTTCTAAAAGCCCCCAGACCCTTCTAGAGCCCCCCAGGACCCTTCTGAAAGGCCGCAGACACATCTAGACACTCCCCGGATCTTTCTAAAAGACCCCAGACACTTCTAGAGATCCCCAGGAGCATTCTAAAAGCCCCCAGACCCTTCTAGAGCACTCCAGGACCCTTCTAAAAGCCCCCAGACCATTCTAGAGCCCCCCAAGGCCCCTCTTAAGGAACCCCGTCCCTTCTAGGACACCCCAGGACCCTTCTTAAAGTCCCCAGACCCTTCTAGAGCACCCCAGGACCCTTCTAAAAGCCCCCAGACCCTTCTAGAGGCCCCCGGACCCTTCTAAAAGCCTCCAGACCCTACTAGAGGACCCCTGGCCCCATCTGAAAGCCCCCAGAACCTTCTTGAGCATCCCAGGACAGTTTTAAAAGCACCCAGACCCTTCTAGAGCATCCCAGGACAGTTCTAAAAGCCCCCAGACCCTTCTAGAGCCTCCCAGGACCCTTCTAAAAGCTCCCAGACCCTTCTAGAGCCCCCCAGGACCCTTCTAAAAGCACCCAGACCCTTCTAGAGACCCCCAGGACCCTTCTGAAAGCCCCCAGAACATTCTAGAGCCCCCCAGGACCCTTCTAAAAGCCCCCAGACCCTTCTAGAGCATCCGAGGACCCTTCGAAAAGCACCGAGACACTTCTAGAGCATCTCAGTACCCTTCTAAAAGCACCCAGACCCTTCTAGAGGCCCCTAGGACCCTTCTAAAAGCCCCCAGAACCCTCTAGAGCCACCCAGGACCCTTCTAAAAGCACCCAGACCCTTCTAGAGCCCCCCAGGACCATTCTAAAGGCCCCCAGACCTTTCTAGACCCTCCCCGGATCATTCTAAAAGCCCCCAGACCCTTCTAGAGGCCCCCAGGACCCTTCTAAAAGCCCCCAGACCCTTCTAGAGCCTCCCAGGACCCTTCTAAAAGCACCCAGACCCTTCTAGAGCCCCCCAATACCATTCTAAAGGCCCCCAGACCTTTCTAGACCCTCCCCGGATCATTCTAAAAGCCCCCAGACCCTTCTAGAGCCCCCCAGGATCATTCTAAAAGCACCCAGACATTTCTAGAGCCCCCTAGGACCCATCTAAAAGCCCCCAGACCCATCTAGAGGCCCCTAGGACCCTTCTAAAAGACCCCAGACCCTTCTAGACCCTCCCCGGATCCATCGACAAGACCCCAGACCCTTCTAGAGGCCCCCAGGAACCTTCTAAAAGCCCCCAGACCATTCTAGAGCTCCCCAGGACCCTTCTAAAGGCCCCCAGACCCTTCTAGACCCTCCCCGGATCATTCTAAAAGCCCCCAGATTCTTCTAGAGCCTCCCAGGACCATTCTAATAGACCCCCGACCTTTCTAGACCCTCCCCGGATCCTTCTAAATGAACCCAGACCTTTCTAGTGCCCCCTAGAACCCCTCTAAAAGCCTCCAGACCCTTGTAGAGCCCCCCAGGACCCGTCTAAAAGCGCCCAGACCCTTCTAGACCCTCCCCTGATCATTCTAAAAGACCCCAGACCCTTCTAAAACCTCCCAGAACCATTCTAAAAGAACCCAGACCCTTCTAGACCCTCCCCGGATTATTCTAAAAGCCCCCAGACCCTTCTAGAGCCCCCCCAGACCCTTCTAAAAGCCTCCAGACCCTTCTAGAGCCCCCCCGAACCACTCTAATAGTTCTCAGACCCTTCTAGAGGCCCCCAGGACCATTCTATAAGTCCCCAGACCCTTCTAGAGAACCCCAGGAACCTTCTAAAAGCTCCCAGACCCTTCTAGAGCCTCCCAGGAGCCTTCTAAAAACCCCCAGACCCTTCTAGAGCCCCCCCGGACCACTCTAATAGATCCCAGACCCTTCTAGAGGCCCCCAGGATACTTCTAAATGCCCCCAGACCCTTCTAGAGAACCCCGGGACCCTTCTAAAAACCCCAGACCCTTCTAGAGCCCCCCAGGACCTTTCTAAAAGCCCCCACAACCTTTTAGACCCTCCCCGGATCATTCTAAAAGCCCCCAGACCCTTCTAGAGACCCCCATGACCCTTCTAAAAGCACTCAGACCCTTCTAGAGGGCCCCAGGACCCTTCTAAAAGCACCCAAACCCTTCTAGAGCCTCCCAGGACCATTCTAAAAGCCCCCAGACCCTTCTAGACCCCCCCAGGACCCTTCTAAAAGCCCCCAGACCCTTCTAGAGCCCCCCAGGACCATTCTGAAAGGCCGCAGACACATCTAGACACTCCCCGGATCTTTCTAAAAGACCCCAGACACTTCTAGAGATCCCCAGGAGCATTCTAAAAGCCCCCAGACCCTTCTAGAGCACTCCAGGACCCTTCTAAAAGCCCCCAGACCCTTCTAGAGCCCCCCAGGGCCCGTCTTAAGGCACTCCGTCCCTTCTAGGACACACCAGGACAGTTCTTAAAGTCCCAAGACCCTTCTAGAGCACCCCAGGACCCTTCTAAAAGCTCCCAGACCCTTCTAGAGCCCCCCCGGACCCTTCTAAAAGCCTCCAGACCCTACTAGAGGACCCCTGGACCCTTCTGAAAGCCCCCAGAACCTTCTAGAGCATCCCAGGACAGTTCTAAAAGCCCCCAGACCCTTCTAGAGCATCCCAGGACAGTTCTAAAAGCCCCCAGACCCTTCTAGAGCCTCCCAGGACCCTTCTAAATGCTCCCAGACCCTTCTAGAGCACCCCAGGACCCTTCTAAAAACCCCCAGACCCTTCTAGAGCCCCCCCGGACCACTCTAATAGATCCCAGACCCTTCTAGAGGCCCCCAGGATACTTCTAAATGCCCCCAGACCCTTCTAGAGAACTCCGGGACCCTTCTAAAAGCCCCCAGACCCTTCTAGAGCCCCCCAGGACCCTTCTAAAAGCCCCCAGAACCTTCTAGACCCTCCCCGGATCATTCTAAAAGCCCCCAGACCCTTCTAGAGACCCCCATGACCCTTCTAAAAGCACTCAGACCCTTCTAGAGGGCCCCAGGACCCTTCTAAAAGCACCCAAACCCTTCTAGAGCCTCCCAGGACCATTCTAAAAGCCCCCAGACCCTTCTAGACCCCCCCAGGACCCTTCTAAAAGCCCCCAGACCCTTCTAGAGCCCCCCAGGACCATTCTGAAAGGCCGCAGACACATCTAGACACTCCCCGGATCTTTCTAAAAGACCCCAGACACTTCTAGAGATCCCCAGGAGCATTCTAAAAGCCCCCAGACCCTTCTAGAGCACTCCAGGACCCATCTAAAAGCCCCCAGACCCTTCTAGAGCCCCCCAGGGCCCGTCTTAAGGCACTCCGTCCCTTCTAGGACACACCAGGACCCTTCTTAAAGTCCCCAGACCCTTCTAGAGCACCCCAGGACCCTTCTAAAAGCTCCCAGACCCTTCTAGAGCCCCCCCGGACCCTTCTAAAAGCCTCCAGACCCTACTAGAGGACCCCTGGACCCTTCTGAAAGCCCCCAGAACCTTCTAGAGCATCCCAGGACAGTTCTAAAAGCCCCCAGACCCTTCTAGAGCATCCCAGGACAGTTCTAAAAGCCCCCAGACCCTTCTAGAGCCTCCCAGGACCCTTCTAAAAGCCCCCAGACCCTTCTAGAGCACCCAGGGCCCGTCTTAAGGCACTCCGTCCCTTCTAGGACACACCAGGACCCTTCTTAAAGTCCCCAGACCCTTCTAGAGCACCCCAGGACCCTTCTAAAAGCCCCCAGACCCTTCTAGAGCCCCCCAGGACCCTTCTAAAAGCCTCCAGACCCTACTAGAGCCCCCTAGGATGCTCCAAAAAGCACCCAGACACTTCTAGAGACCCCCAGGACCCTTCTATAAGCCCCCAGACCCTACTATAGACCACCAGGACCCTTCTAAAAGCCCCCAGACCCTTCTAGAGCCCCCCAGGACCCTTCTAAAAGCCCCCAGACCCTTCTAGAGCCACCCAGGACCCTTCTAAAAGACCCCAGACCCTTCTAGAGCCACCCAGGACCCTTCTGAAAGCCTGCAGAACATTCTAGAGTCACCCAGGACCCTTCTAAAGGCACACAGATCCTTCTAGAGCCCCCCAGAACCCTTCGAAAAGCTCCCAGACCTTTCTAGATACCCCTAGGACCCTTCTAAAAGCCCCCAGACCCTTCTAGAGCCCCCCAGGACCCTTCTACAAGCCCCCAGACCCTTCTAGAGCCACCCAGGACCCTTCTAAAAGTACCCAGACCCTTCTAGAGGCCCCCAGGACCCGTCTAAAAGCCTCTAGACCCTTCTAGAGCCCCCTAGGACCTTTCTAAAAGCACCCAGATCCTTCTAGAGGCTCCCCGGACCCTTATAAAAGCAACCCGACCCTTCTAGAGGCCCCCAGGACCCGTCTAAAAGACTCTAGACCCTTCTAGACACTCCCCGGATCCTTCTAAACGCCCTCAGACCCTTCTAGAGCCCCCTAGGATCCTTCAAAAAGCACCCAGACCCTTCTAGACCGTCCCCGGATCATTCTAAAAGCCCCCAGACCCTTCTAGAGCCCTCCAGGACCCTTCTAAAAGCCCCCTGACCCTTCTAGAGCCCCCTATGACCCATCTAAATGCCCCCAGACCCTTCTAGAGGCCCCCAGGACCCTTCTAAAAGCCCCCAGACCATTCTAGAGCCCCCCAGGACCCTTCTAAAAGCCCCCAGACCCTTCTAGAGACCCCCAGGACCAATCTGAAAGCTCCCAGAACTTTCTAGAGCCCCCCAGGACCCTTCTAAAAGCCCCCAGACCCTTCTAGAGCATCCGAGGACCCTTCTAAAAGCACCCAGACCCTTCTAGAGCATCCGAGGACCCTTCTAAAAGCCCCCAGACCCTTCTAGAGCCTCCCAGGACCCTTCTAAAAGCACCCAGACCCTTCTAGATCCCCCCAATACCATTCTAAAGGCCCACAGACCTTTCTAGACCCTCCCTGGATCATTCTAAAAGCCCCCAGACCCTTCTAGAGCCCCCCAGGATCATTCTAAAAGCCCCCAAACCCTTCTAGAGCCCCCTAGGACCCATCTAAAAGCCCCCAGACCCATCTAGAGGCCCCTAGGACCCTTCTAAAAGACCCCAGACCCTTCTAGACCCTCCCCGGATCCTTCGAAAAGACCCCAGACCCTTCTAGAGCCCCCCAGGATCATTCTAAAAGCCCCCAGACCCTTCTAGAGGCCCCCAGGACCCTTCTAAAAGCCCCCAGAACCTTCTAGACCCTCCCCAGGACCCTTCTAAAAGCACCCAAACCCTTCTAGAGCCTCCCAGGACCATTCTAAAAGCCCCCAGACCCTTCTAGACCCCCCCAGGACCCTTCTAAAAGCCCCCAGACCCTTCTAGAGCCCCCCAGGACCCTTCTGAAAGCACCCAGACCCTTCTAGATCCCCCCAATACCATTCTAAAGGCCCACAGACCTTTCTAGACCCTCCCTGGATCATTCTAAAAGCCCCCAGACCCTTCTAGAGCCCCCCAGGATCATTCTAAAAGCCCCCAAACCCTTCTAGAGCCCCCTAGGACCCATCTAAAAGCCCCCAGACCCATCTAGAGGCCCCTAGGACCCTTCTAAAAGACCCCAGACCCTTCTAGACCCTCCCCGGATCCTTCGAAAAGAACCCAGACCCTTCTAGAGCCCCCCAGGATCATTCTAAAAGCCCCCAGACCCTTCTAGAGGCCCCCAGGACCCTTCTAAAAGCCCCCAGAACCTTCTAGACCCTCCCCGGATCATTCTAAAAGCCCCCAGACCCTTCTAGAGACCCCCATGACCCTTCTAAAAGCACTCAGACCCTTCTAGAGGGACCCAGGACCCTTCTAAAAGCACCCAGACCCTTCTAGAGCCTCCCAGGACCATTCTAAAAGCCCCCAGACCCTTCTAGACCCCCCCAGGACCCTTCTAAAAGCCCCCAGACCCTTCTAGAGCCCCCCAGGACCCTTCTGAAAGGCCGCAGACACATCTAGACACTCCCCGGATCTTTCTAAAAGACCCCAGACACTTCTAGAGATCCCCAGGAGCATTCTAAAAGCCCCCAGACCCTTCTAGAGCACTCCAGGACCCTTCTAAAAGCCCCCAGACCATTCTAGAGCCCCCCAAGGCCCCTCTTAAGGAACCCCGTCCCTTCTAGGACACCCCAGGACCCTTCTTAAAGTCCCCAGACCCTTCTAGAGCACCCCAGGACCCTTCTAAAAGCCCCCAGACCCTTCTAGAGGCCCCCGGACCCTTCTAAAAGCCTCCAGACCCTACTAGAGGACCCCTGGCCCCATCTGAAAGCCCCCAGAACCTTCTTGAGCATCCCAGGACAGTTTTAAAAGCACCCAGACCCTTCTAGAGCATCCCAGGACAGTTCTAAAAGCCCCCAGACCCTTCTAGAGCCTCCCAGGACCCTTCTAAAAGCTCCCAGACCCTTCTAGAGCCCCCCAGGACCCTTCTAAAAGCACCCAGACCCTTCTAGAGACCCCCAGGACCCTTCTGAAAGCCCCCAGAACATTCTAGAGCCCCCCAGGACCCTTCTAAAAGCCCCCAGACCCTTCTAGAGCATCCGAGGACCCTTCTAAAAGCACCGAGACACTTCTAGAGCATCTCAGTACCCTTCTAAAAGCACCCAGACCCTTCTAGAGGCCCCTAGGACCCTTCTAAAAGCCCCCAGAACCCTCTAGAGCCACCCAGGACCCTTCTAAAAGCACCCAGACCCTTCTAGAGCCCCCCAGGACCATTCTAAAGGCCCCCAGACCTTTCTAGACCCTCCCCGGATCATTCTAAAAGCCCCCAGACCCTTCTAGAGGCCCCCAGGACCCTTCTAAAAGCCCCCAGACCCTTCTAGAGCCTCCCAGGACCCTTCTAAAAGCACCCAGACCCTTCTAGAGCCCCCCAATACCATTCTAAAGGCCCCCAGACCTTTCTAGACCCTCCCCGGATCATTCTAAAAGCCCCCAGACCCTTCTAGAGCCCCCCAGGATCATTCTAAAAGCACCCAGACATTTCTAGAGCCCCCTAGGACCCATCTAAAAGCCCCCAGACCCATCTAGAGGCCCCTAGGACCCTTCTAAAAGACCCCAGACCCTTCTAGACCCTCCCCGGATCCTTCGACAAGACCCCAGACCCTTCTAGAGGCCCCCAGGAACCTTCTAAAAGCCCCCAGACCATTCTAGAGCTCCCCAGGACCCTTCTAAAGGCCCCCAGACCCTTCTAGACCCTCCCCGGATCATTCTAAATGAACCCAGACCTTTCTAGTGCCCCCCAGAACCCCTCTAAAAGCCTCCAGACCCTTGTAGAGCCCCCCAGGACCCGTCTAAAAGCGCCCAGACCCTTCTAGACCCTCCCCTGATCATTCTAAAAGACCCCAGACCCTTCTAAAACCTCCCAGAACCATTCTAAAAGAACCCAGACCCTTCTAGACCCTCCCCGGATTATTCTAAAAGCCCCCAGACCCTTCTAGAGCCCCCCCAGACCCTTCTAAAAGCCTCCAGACCCTTCTAGAGCCCCCCCGAACCACTCTAATAGTTCTCAGACCCTTCTAGAGGCCCCCAGGACCATTCTATAAGTCCCCAGACCCTTCTAGAGAACCCCAGGAACCTTCTAAAAGCTCCCAGACCCTTCTAGAGCCTCCCAGGAGCCTTCTAAAAACCCCCAGACCCTTCTAGAGCCCCCCCGGACCACTCTAATAGATCCCAGACCCTTCTAGAGGCCCCCAGGATACTTCTAAATGCCCCCAGACCCTTCTAGAGAACCCCGGGACCCTTCTAAAAACCCCAGACCCTTCTAGAGCCCCCCAGGACCTTTCTAAAAGCCCCCACAACCTTTTAGACCCTCCCCGGATCATTCTAAAAGCCCCCAGACCCTTCTAGAGACCCCCATGACCCTTCTAAAAGCACTCAGACCCTTCTAGAGGGCCCCAGGACCCTTCTAAAAGCACCCAAACCCTTCTAGAGCCTCCCAGGACCATTCTAAAAGCCCCCAGACCCTTCTAGACCCCCCCAGGACCCTTCTAAAAGCCCCCAGACCCTTCTAGAGCCCCCCAGGACCATTCTGAAAGGCCGCAGACACATCTAGACACTCCCCGGATCTTTCTAAAAGACCCCAGACACTTCTAGAGATCCCCAGGAGCATTCTAAAAGCCCCCAGACCCTTCTAGAGCACTCCAGGACCCTTCTAAAAGCCCCCAGACCCTTCTAGAGCCCCCCAGGGCCCGTCTTAAGGCACTCCGTCCCTTCTAGGACACACCAGGACAGTTCTTAAAGTCCCAAGACCCTTCTAGAGCACCCCAGGACCCTTCTAAAAGCTCCCAGACCCTTCTAGAGCCCCCCCGGACCCTTCTAAAAGCCTCCAGACCCTACTAGAGGACCCCTGGACCCTTCTGAAAGCCCCCAGAACCTTCTAGAGCATCCCAGGACAGTTCTAAAAGCCCCCAGACCCTTCTAGAGCATCCCAGGACAGTTCTAAAAGCCCCCAGACCCTTCTAGAGCCTCCCAGGACCCTTCTAAATGCTCCCAGACCCTTCTAGAGCACCCCAGGACCCTTCTAAAAACCCCCAGACCCTTCTAGAGCCCCCCCGGACCACTCTAATAGATCCCAGACCCTTCTAGAGGCCCCCAGGATACTTCTAAATGCCCCCAGACCCTTCTAGAGAACTCCGGGACCCTTCTAAAAGCCCCCAGACCCTTCTAGAGCCCCCCAGGACCCTTCTAAAAGCCCCCAGAACCTTCTAGACCCTCCCCGGATCATTCTAAAAGCCCCCAGACCCTTCTAGAGACCCCCATGACCCTTCTAAAAGCACTCAGACCCTTCTAGAGGGCCCCAGGACCCTTCTAAAAGCACCCAAACCCTTCTAGAGCCTCCCAGGACCATTCTAAAAGCCCCCAGACCCTTCTAGACCCCCCCAGGACCCTTCTAAAAGCCCCCAGACCCTTCTAGAGCCCCCCAGGACCATTCTGAAAGGCCGCAGACACATCTAGACACTCCCCGGATCTTTCTAAAAGACCCCAGACACTTCTAGAGATCCCCAGGAGCATTCTAAAAGCCCCCAGACCCTTCTAGAGCACTCCAGGACCCATCTAAAAGCCCCCAGACCCTTCTAGAGCCCCCCAGGGCCCGTCTTAAGGCACTCCGTCCCTTCTAGGACACACCAGGACCCTTCTTAAAGTCCCCAGACCCTTCTAGAGCACCCCAGGACCCTTCTAAAAGCTCCCAGACCCTTCTAGAGCCCCCCCGGACCCTTCTAAAAGCCTCCAGACCCTACTAGAGGACCCCTGGACCCTTCTGAAAGCCCCCAGAACCTTCTAGAGCATCCCAGGACAGTTCTAAAAGCCCCCAGACCCTTCTAGAGCATCCCAGGACAGTTCTAAAAGCCCCCAGACCCTTCTAGAGCCTCCCAGGACCCTTCTAAAAGCCCCCAGACCCTTCTAGAGCACCCAGGGCCCGTCTTAAGGCACTCCGTCCCTTCTAGGACACACCAGGACCCTTCTTAAAGTCCCCAGACCCTTCTAGAGCACCCCAGGACCCTTCTAAAAGCCCCCAGACCCTTCTAGAGCCCCCCAGGACCCTTCTAAAAGCCTCCAGACCCTACTAGAGCCCCCTAGGATGCTCCAAAAAGCACCCAGACACTTCTAGAGACCCCCAGGACCCTTCTATAAGCCCCCAGACCCTTCTAGAGACCACCAGGACCCTTCTAAAAGCCCCCAGACCCTTCTAGAGCCCCCCAGGACCCTTCTAAAAGCCCCCAGACCCTTCTAGAGCCACCCAGGACCCTTCTAAAAGACCCCAGACCCTTCTAGAGCCACCCAGGACCCTTCTGAAAGCCTGCAGAACATTCTAGAGTCACCCAGGACCCTTCTAAAGGCACACAGATCCTTCTAGAGCCCCCCAGAACCCTTCGAAAAGCTCCCAGACCTTTCTAGATACCCCTAGGACCCTTCTAAAAGCCCCCAGACCCTTCTAGAGCCCCCCAGGACCCTTCTACAAGCCCCCAGACCCTTCTAGAGCCACCCAGGACCCTTCTAAAAGTACCCAGACCCTTCTAGAGGCCCCCAGGACCCGTCTAAAAGCCTCTAGACCCTTCTAGAGCCCCCCAGGACCTTTCTAAAAGCACCCAGATCCTTCTAGAGGCTCCCCGGACCCTTATAAAAGCAACCCGACCCTTCTAGAGGCCCCCAGGACCCGTCTAAAAGACTCTAGACCCTTCTAGACACTCCCCGGATCCTTCTAAACGCCCTCAGACACTTCTAGAGCCCCCTAGGATCCTTCAAAAAGCACCCAGACCCTTCTAGACCGTCCCCGGATCATTCTAAAAGCCCCCAGACCCTTCTAGAGCCCTCCAGGACCCTTCTAAAAGCCCCCTGACCCTTCTAGAGCCCCCTATGACCCATCTAAATGCCCCCAGACCCTTCTAGAGGCCCCCAGGACCCTTCTAAAAGCCCCCAGACCATTCTAGAGCCCCCCAGGACCCTTCTAAAAGCCCCCAGACCCTTCTAGAGACCCCCAGGACCAATCTGAAAGCTCCCAGAACTTTCTAGAGCCCCCCAGGACCCTTCTAAAAGCCCCCAGACCCTTCTAGAGCATCCGAGGACCCTTCTAAAAGCACCCAGACCCTTCTAGAGCATCCGAGGACCCTTCTAAAAGCCCCCAGAACCCTCTAGAGCCACCCAGGACTCTTCTAAAAGCCCCCAGACCCTTCTAGAGCCTCCCAGGACCCTTCTAAAAGCACCCAGACCCTTCTAGATCCCCCCAATACCATTCTAAAGGCCCACAGACCTTTCTAGACCCTCCCTGGATCATTCTAAAAGCCCCCAGACCCTTCTAGAGCCCCCCAGGATCATTCTAAAAGCCCCCAAACCCTTCTAGAGCCCCCTAGGACCCATCTAAAAGCCCCCAGACCCATCTAGAGGCCCCTAGGACCCTTCTAAAAGACCCCAGACCCTTCTAGACCCTCCCCGGATCCTTCGAAAAGACCCCAGACCCTTCTAGAGCCCCCCAGGATCATTCTAAAAGCCCCCAGACCCTTCTAGAGGCCCCCAGGACCCTTCTAAAAGCCCCCAGAACCTTCTAGACCCTCCCCAGGACCCTTCTAAAAGCACCCAAACCCTTCTAGAGCCTCCCAGGACCATTCTAAAAGCCCCCAGACCCTTCTAGACCCCCCCAGGACCCTTCTAAAAGCCCCCAGACCCTTCTAGAGCCCCCCAGGACCCTTCTGAAAGCACCCAGACCCTTCTAGATCCCCCCAATACCATTCTAAAGGCCCACAGACCTTTCTAGACCCTCCCTGGATCATTCTAAAAGCCCCCAGACCCTTCTAGAGCCCCCCAGGATCATTCTAAAAGCCCCCAAACCCTTCTAGAGACCCCCAGGACCAATCTAAAAGCCCCCAGACCCATCTAGAGGCCCCTAGGACCCTTCTAAAAGACCCCAGACCCTTCTAGACCCTCCCCGGATCCTTCGAAAAGACCCCAGACCCTTCTAGAGCCCCCCAGGATCATTCTAAAAGCCCCCAGACCCTTCTAGAGGCCCCCAGGACCCTTCTAAAAGCCCCCAGAACCTTCTAGACCCTCCCCGGATCATTCTAAAAGCCCCCAGACCCTTCTAGAGACCCCCATGACCCTTCTAAAAGCACTCAGACCCTTCTAGAGGGACCCAGGACCCTTCTAAAAGCACCCAGACCCTTCTAGAGCCTCCCAGGACCATTCTAAAAGCCCCCAGACCCTTCTAGACCCCCCCAGGACCCTTCTAAAAGCCCCCAGACCCTTCTAGAGCCCCCCAGGACCCTTCTGAAAGGCCGCAGACACATCTAGACACTCCCCGGATCGTTCTAAAAGACCCCAGACACTTCTAGAGCCACCCAGGACTCTTCTAAAAGCCCCCAGACCCTTCTAGAGCCTCCCAGGACCCTTCTAAAAGCACCCAGACCCTTCTAGATCCCCCCAATACCATTCTAAAGGCCCACAGACCTTTCTAGACCCTCCCTGGATCATTCTAAAAGCCCCCAGACCCTTCTAGAGCCTCCCAGGATCATTCTAAAAGCCCCCAAACCCTTCTAGAGCCCCCTAGGACCCATCTAAAAGCCCCCAGACCCATCTAGAGGCCCCTAGGACCCTTCTAAAAGACCCCAGACCCTTCTAGACCCTCCCCGGATCCTTCGAAAAGACCCCAGACCCTTCTAGAGCCCCCCAGGATCATTCTAAAAGCCCCCAGACCCTTCTAGAGGCCCCCAGGACCCTTCTAAAAGCCCCCAGAACCTTCTAGACCCTCCCCAGGACCCTTCTAAATGCACCCAAACCCTTCTAGAGCCTCCCAGGACCATTCTAAAAGCCCCCAGACCCTTCTAGACCCCCCCAGGACCCTTCTAAAAGCCCCCAGACCCTTCTAGAGCCCCCCAGGACCATTCTGAAAGGCCGCAGACACATCTAGACACTCCCCGGATCTTTCTAAAAGACCCCAGACACTTCTAGAGATCCCCAGGAGCATTCTAAAAGCCCCCAGACCCTTCTAGAGCACTCCAGGACCCATCTAAAAGCCCCCAGACCCTTCTAGAGCCCCCCAGGGCCCGTCTTAAGGCACTCCGTCCCTTCTAGGACACACCAGGACCCTTCTTAAAGTCCCCAGACCCTTCTAGAGCACCCCAGGACCCTTCTAAAAGCTCCCAGACCCTTCTAGAGCCCCCCCGGACCCTTCTAAAAGCCTCCAGACCCTACTAGAGGACCCCTGGACCCTTCTGAAAGCCCCCAGAACCTTCTAGAGCATCCCAGGACAGTTCTAAAAGCCCCCAGACCCTTCTAGAGCATCCCAGGACAGTTCTAAAAGCCCCCAGACCCTTCTAGAGCCTCCCAGGACCCTTCTAAAAGCCCCCAGACCCTTCTAGAGCACCCAGGGCCCGTCTTAAGGCACTCCGTCCCTTCTAGGACACACCAGGACCCTTCTTAAAGTCCCCAGACCCTTCTAGAGCACCCCAGGACCCTTCTAAAAGCCCCCAGACCCTTCTAGAGCCCCCCAGGACCCTTCTAAAAGCCTCCAGACCCTACTAGAGCCCCCTAGGATGCTCCAAAAAGCACCCAGACACTTCTAGAGACCCCCAGGACCCTTCTATAAGCCCCCAGACCCTTCTAGAGACCACCAGGACCCTTCTAAAAGCCCCCAGACCCTTCTAGAGCCCCCCAGGACCCTTCTAAAAGCCCCCAGACCCTTCTAGAGCCACCCAGGACCCTTCTAAAAGACCCCAGACCCTTCTAGAGCCACCCAGGACCCTTCTGAAAGCCTGCAGAACATTCTAGAGTCACCCAGGACCCTTCTAAAGGCACACAGATCCTTCTAGAGCCCCCCAGAACCCTTCGAAAAGCTCCCAGACCTTTCTAGATACCCCTAGGACCCTTCTAAAAGCCCCCAGACCCTTCTAGAGCCCCCCAGGACCCTTCTACAAGCCCCCAGACCCTTCTAGAGCCACCCAGGACCCTTCTAAAAGTACCCAGACCCTTCTAGAGGCCCCCAGGACCCGTCTAAAAGCCTCTAGACCCTTCTAGAGCCCCCCAGGACCTTTCTAAAAGCACCCAGATCCTTCTAGAGGCTCCCCGGACCCTTATAAAAGCAACCCGACCCTTCTAGAGGCCCCCAGGACCCGTCTAAAAGACTCTAGACCCTTCTAGACACTCCCCGGATCCTTCTAAACGCCCTCAGACCCTTCTAGAGCCCCCTAGGATCCTTCAAAAAGCACCCAGACCCTTCTAGACCGTCCCCGGATCATTCTAAAAGCCCCCAGACCCTTCTAGAGCCCTCCAGGACCCTTCTAAAAGCCCCCTGACCCTTCTAGAGCCCCCTATGACCCATCTAAATGCCCCCAGACCCTTCTAGAGGCCCCCAGGACCCTTCTAAAAGCCCCCAGACCATTCTAGAGCCCCCCAGGACCCTTCTAAAAGCCCCCAGACCCTTCTAGAGACCCCCAGGACCAATCTGAAAGCTCCCAGAACTTTCTAGAGCCCCCCAGGACCCTTCTAAAAGCCCCCAGACCCTTCTAGAGCATCCGAGGACCCTTCTAAAAGCACCCAGACCCTTCTAGAGCATCCGAGGACCCTTCTAAAAGCCCCCAGAACCCTCTAGAGCCACCCAGGACTCTTCTAAAAGCCCCCAGACCCTTCTAGAGCCTCCCAGGACCCTTCTAAAAGCACCCAGACCCTTCTAGATCCCCCCAATACCATTCTAAAGGCCCACAGACCTTTCTAGACCCTCCCTGGATCATTCTAAAAGCCCCCAGACCCTTCTAGAGCCCCCCAGGATCATTCTAAAAGCCCCCAAACCCTTCTAGAGCCCCCTAGGACCCATCTAAAAGCCCCCAGACCCATCTAGAGGCCCCTAGGACCCTTCTAAAAGACCCCAGACCCTTCTAGACCCTCCCCGGATCCTTCGAAAAGACCCCAGACCCTTCTAGAGCCCCCCAGGATCATTCTAAAAGCCCCCAGACCCTTCTAGAGGCCCCCAGGACCCTTCTAAAAGCCCCCAGAACCTTCTAGACCCTCCCCGGATCATTCTAAAAGCCCCCAGACCCTTCTAGAGACCCCCATGACCCTTCTAAAAGCACTCAGACCCTTCTAGAGGGACCCAGGACCCTTCTAAAAGCACCCAGACCCTTCTAGAGCCTCCCAGGACCATTCTAAAAGCCCCCAGACCCTTCTAGACCCCCCCAGGACCCTTCTAAAAGCCCCCAGACCCTTCTAGAGCCCCCCAGGACCCTTCTGAAAGGCCGCAGACACATCTAGACACTCCCCGGATCTTTCTAAAAGACCCCAGACACTTCTAGAGATCCCCAGGAGCATTCTAAAAGCCCCCAGACCCTTCTAGAGCACTCCAGGACCCTTCTAAAAGCCCCCAGACCATTCTAGAGCCCCCCAAGGCCCCTCTTAAGGAACACCGTCCCTTCTAGGACACCCCAGGACCCTTCTTAAAGTCCCCAGACCCTTCTAGAGCACCCCAGGACCCTTCTAAAAGCCCCCAGACCCTTCTAGAGGCCCCCGGACCCTTCTAAAAGCCTCCAGACCCTACTAGAGGACCCCTGGCCCCATCTGAAAGCCCCCAGAACCTTCTTGAGCATCCCAGGACAGTTTTAAAAGCACCCAGACCCTTCTAGAGCATCCCAGGACAGTTCTAAAAGCCCCCAGACCCTTCTAGAGCCTCCCAGGACCCTTCTAAAAGCTCCCAGACCCTTCTAGAGCCCCCCAGGACCCTTCTAAAAGCACCCAGACCCTTCTAGAGACCCCCAGGACCCTTCTGAAAGCCCCCAGAACATTCTAGAGCCCCCCAGGACCCTTCTAAAAGCCCCCAGACCCTTCTAGAGCATCCGAGGACCCTTCTAAAAGCACCGAGACACTTCTAGAGCATCTCAGTACCCTTCTAAAAGCACCCAGACCCTTCTAGAGGCCCCTAGGACCCTTCTAAAAGCCCCCAGAACCCTCTAGAGCCACCCAGGACCCTTCTAAAAGCACCCAGACCCTTCTAGAGCCCCCCAGGACCATTCTAAAGGCCCCCAGACCTTTCTAGACCCTCCCCGGATCATTCTAAAAGCCCCCAGACCCTTCTAGAGGCCCCCAGGACCCTTCTAAAAGCCCCCAGACCCTTCTAGAGCCTCCCAGGACCCTTCTAAAAGCACCCAGACCCTTCTAGAGCCCCCCAATACCATTCTAAAGGCCCCCAGACCTTTCTAGACCCTCCCCGGATCATTCTAAAAGCCCCCAGACCCTTCTAGAGCCCCCCAGGATCATTCTAAAAGCACCCAGACATTTCTAGAGCCCCCTAGGACCCATCTAAAAGCCCCCAGACCCATCTAGAGGCCCCTAGGACCCTTCTAAAAGACCCCAGACCCTTCTAGACCCTCCCCGGATCCTTCGACAAGACCCCAGACCCTTCTAGAGGCCCCCAGGAACCTTCTAAAAGCCCCCAGACCATTCTAGAGCTCCCCAGGACCCTTCTAAAGGCCCCCAGACCCTTCTAGACCCTCCCCGGATCATTCTAAAAGCCCCCAGATTCTTCTAGAGCCTCCCAGGACCATTCTAATAGACCCCCGACCTTTCTAGACCCTCCCCGGATCCTTCTAAATGAACCCAGACCTTTCTAGTGCCCCCCAGAACCCCTCTAAAAGCCTCCAGACCCTTGTAGAGCCCCCCAGGACCCGTCTAAAAGCGCCCAGACCCTTCTAGACCCTCCCCTGATCATTCTAAAAGACCCCAGACCCTTCTAAAACCTCCCAGAACCATTCTAAAAGAACCCAGACCCTTCTAGACCCTCCCCGGATTATTCTAAAAGCCCCCAGACCCTTCTAGAGCCCCCCCAGACCCTTCTAAAAGCCTCCAGACCCTTCTAGAGCCCCCCCGAACCACTCTAATAGTTCTCAGACCCTTCTAGAGGCCCCCAGGACCATTCTATAAGTCCCCAGACCCTTCTAGAGAACCCCAGGAACCTTCTAAAAGCTCCCAGACCCTTCTAGAGCCTCCCAGGAGCCTTCTAAAAACCCCCAGACCCTTCTAGAGCCCCCCCGGACCACTCTAATAGATCCCAGACCCTTCTAGAGGCCCCCAGGATACTTCTAAATGCCCCCAGACCCTTCTAGAGAACCCCGGGACCCTTCTAAAAACCCCAGACCCTTCTAGAGCCCCCCAGGACCTTTCTAAAAGCCCCCACAACCTTTTAGACCCTCCCCGGATCATTCTAAAAGCCCCCAGACCCTTCTAGAGACCCCCATGACCCTTCTAAAAGCACTCAGACCCTTCTAGAGGGCCCCAGGACCCTTCTAAAAGCACCCAAACCCTTCTAGAGCCTCCCAGGACCATTCTAAAAGCCCCCAGACCCTTCTAGACCCCCCCAGGACCCTTCTAAAAGCCCCCAGACCCTTCTAGAGCCCCCCAGGACCATTCTGAAAGGCCGCAGACACATCTAGACACTCCCCGGATCTTTCTAAAAGACCCCAGACACTTCTAGAGATCCCCAGGAGCATTCTAAAAGCCCCCAGACCCTTCTAGAGCACTCCAGGACCCTTCTAAAAGCCCCCAGACCCTTCTAGAGCCCCCCAGGGCCCGTCTTAAGGCACTCCGTCCCTTCTAGGACACACCAGGACAGTTCTTAAAGTCCCAAGACCCTTCTAGAGCACCCCAGGACCCTTCTAAAAGCTCCCAGACCCTTCTAGAGCCCCCCCGGACCCTTCTAAAAGCCTCCAGACCCTACTAGAGGACCCCTGGACCCTTCTGAAAGCCCCCAGAACCTTCTAGAGCATCCCAGGACAGTTCTAAAAGCCCCCAGACCCTTCTAGAGCATCCCAGGACAGTTCTAAAAGCCCCCAGACCCTTCTAGAGCCTCCCAGGACCCTTCTAAATGCTCCCAGACCCTTCTAGAGCACCCCAGGACCCTTCTAAAAACCCCCAGACCCTTCTAGAGCCCCCCCGGACCACTCTAATAGATCCCAGACCCTTCTAGAGGCCCCCAGGATACTTCTAAATGCCCCCAGACCCTTCTAGAGAACTCCGGGACCCTTCTAAAAGCCCCCAGACCCTTCTAGAGCCCCCCAGGACCCTTCTAAAAGCCCCCAGAACCTTCTAGACCCTCCCCGGATCATTCTAAAAGCCCCCAGACCCTTCTAGAGACCCCCATGACCCTTCTAAAAGCACTCAGACCCTTCTAGAGGGCCCCAGGACCCTTCTAAAAGCACCCAAACCCTTCTAGAGCCTCCCAGGACCATTCTAAAAGCCCCCAGACCCTTCTAGACCCCCCCAGGACCCTTCTAAAAGCCCCCAGACCCTTCTAGAGCCCCCCAGGACCATTCTGAAAGGCCGCAGACACATCTAGACACTCCCCGGATCTTTCTAAAAGACCCCAGACACTTCTAGAGATCCCCAGGAGCATTCTAAAAGCCCCCAGACCCTTCTAGAGCACTCCAGGACCCATCTAAAAGCCCCCAGACCCTTCTAGAGCCCCCCAGGGCCCGTCTTAAGGCACTCCGTCCCTTCTAGGACACACCAGGACCCTTCTTAAAGTCCCCAGACCCTTCTAGAGCACCCCAGGACCCTTCTAAAAGCTCCCAGACCCTTCTAGAGCCCCCCCGGACCCTTCTAAAAGCCTCCAGACCCTACTAGAGGACCCCTGGACCCTTCTGAAAGCCCCCAGAACCTTCTAGAGCATCCCAGGACAGTTCTAAAAGCCCCCAGACCCTTCTAGAGCATCCCAGGACAGTTCTAAAAGCCCCCAGACCCTTCTAGAGCCTCCCAGGACCCTTCTAAAAGCCCCCAGACCCTTCTAGAGCACCCAGGGCCCGTCTTAAGGCACTCCGTCCCTTCTAGGACACACCAGGACCCTTCTTAAAGTCCCCAGACCCTTCTAGAGCACCCCAGGACCCTTCTAAAAGCCCCCAGACCCTTCTAGAGCCCCCCAGGACCCTTCTAAAAGCCTCCAGACCCTACTAGAGCCCCCTAGGATGCTCCAAAAAGCACCCAGACACTTCTAGAGACCCCCAGGACCCTTCTATAAGCCCCCAGACCCTTCTAGAGACCACCAGGACCCTTCTAAAAGCCCCCAGACCCTTCTAGAGCCCCCCAGGACCCTTCTAAAAGCCCCCAGACCCTTCTAGAGCCACCCAGGACCCTTCTAAAAGACCCCAGACCCTTCTAGAGCCACCCAGGACCCTTCTGAAAGCCTGCAGAACATTCTAGAGTCACCCAGGACCCTTCTAAAGGCACACAGATCCTTCTAGAGCCCCCCAGAACCCTTCGAAAAGCTCCCAGACCTTTCTAGATACCCCTAGGACCCTTCTAAAAGCCCCCAGACCCTTCTAGAGCCCCCCAGGACCCTTCTACAAGCCCCCAGACCCTTCTAGAGCCACCCAGGACCCTTCTAAAAGTACCCAGACCCTTCTAGAGGCCCCCAGGACCCGTCTAAAAGCCTCTAGACCCTTCTAGAGCCCCCCAGGACCTTTCTAAAAGCACCCAGATCCTTCTAGAGGCTCCCCGGACCCTTATAAAAGCAACCCGACCCTTCTAGAGGCCCCCAGGACCCGTCTAAAAGACTCTAGACCCTTCTAGACACTCCCCGGATCCTTCTAAACGCCCTCAGACACTTCTAGAGCCCCCTAGGATCCTTCAAAAAGCACCCAGACCCTTCTAGACCGTCCCCGGATCATTCTAAAAGCCCCCAGACCCTTCTAGAGCCCTCCAGGACCCTTCTAAAAGCCCCCTGACCCTTCTAGAGCCCCCTATGACCCATCTAAATGCCCCCAGACCCTTCTAGAGGCCCCCAGGACCCTTCTAAAAGCCCCCAGACCCTTCTAGACCCTCCCCGAATCCTTCTAAAAAACCCCAGACCATTCTAGAGCCTCCCGGGACCATTCTAAAGCCCTCAGACCCTTCTAGAGGACACCAGGACCCGTCTAAAAGCCCCCAGACACTTCTAGAGCCCCCCAGGACCCTTCTAAAAGCCTACAGACCCTTCTAGAGCCCCCCAGGACCCTTCTAAAAGCCCCCAGACCAATCTAGAGGTCCCCAGGGCCCTCTTAAAGCACCCCGTCCATTCTAGAGCACCCCAGGACCCTTCTAAAAGTACCCAGACCCTTCTAGAGCACCCCAGGACCCTTCTAAAAGCCCCAAGACCCTTCTAGAGCCCCCCAGGACCCTTCTAGAAGCACCCAGACCCTTATAGAGGCCCCCAGGACCCTTCTGAAAGCCCCAAGAACATTCTAGAGCATCCCAGGACCCTTCTAAAAGAACCCAGACCCTTCTAGGGCTCCCCAGGACCCTTCAAAAAGCCACCAGACCCTTCTAGAGCCCCCCAGGACCATTCTAAAAGCACCCAGAGCCTTCTAGAGACACCCAGGACCCGTCTAAATGTACCCAGACCATTCTAGACCCTCCCCGGATCATTCTAAATGATCCCAGACTCTTCTAGAGGCCCCCATTACCTCTCTAAAAGCCTCCAGACCCTTCTAGAGGCCCCCAGGACCCTTCTAAAAGCCCCCAGACCCTTCTAGACCCTCCCCGAATCCTTCTAAAAAACCCCAGACCATTCTAGAGCCTCCCGGGACCATTCTAAAGCCCTCAGACCCTTCTAGAGGACACCAGGACCCTTCTGAAAGCCCCAAGAACATTCTAGAGCATCCCAGGACCCTTCTAAAAGAACCCAGACCCTTCTAGGGCTCCCCAGGACCCTTCAAAAAGCCACCAGACCCTTCTAGAGCCCCCCAGGACCATTCTAAAAGCACCCAGACCCTTCTAGAGACACCCAGGACCCGTCTAAATGCCCCCAGACCCTTCTAGATAAGCCAGGACCCTTCGAAAAGCAACCAGAAACTTCTAGAGCCACCCAGGACCATTCTAAAAGCCCCCAAACCCTTCTAGAGACTCCCAGGACCCTTCTAAAAGCACCCAGACCCTTCTAGAGAGCCCCAGGACCATTCTAAAGGCACCCAGACTCTTCTAGACCCTCCCCGGATCATTCTAAAAGCCCTCAGACCCTTCTAGAGACCCCCAGGACCCTTCTAAAGGCCCCCAGACCCTTCTAGACCCTCCCCGGATCATTCTAAAAGCCCCCAGACCCTTCTAGAGCCTCGCAGGACCCCTCTAAAAGCCCCCAGACCCTTCTAGAGCCTCGCAGGACCCTTCTAAAAGCCTCCAGACCCTTCTAGAGGCCCCCCGGACCCTTCTAAAAGTCCCCAGACCCTTCTAGAGCCTTCCAGGACCCTTCTAAAAGCCCCCAGACCCTTCTAGATCATCCCCGGACCCCTCTGATATATCCCACACCATTCTAGAGGCCACCAGGATACTTTTGAAAGCCCCCAGACCCTTCTAGAGAACCCCAGGACCCTTCTAAAAGCCCCCAGACCATTCTAGAGCCCCCCAGGGCCCTTCTAAAAGCCCCGAGACCCTTCTAGGAGAGACGGGGGTCCTTAAGAGGGGCCTTGGGGTCCTCTAGAAGGGTCTGGGGGCTTATAGAAGTGTCCTGGCGGGCTCTCGAAGGGTCTGGGTTCTTTGAGAAGGGTCTTTGGGTGGCTCTAGAAGGGTCTGGGGTATTTTGGAAGGGTCCTGGGTGCCTCAAGAAGGGTGTGGGGTCTTTTATAGGGTCCTGGGGGGCTCTAGAAGGGTCTGGGTGCTTTTAGAAGGGTCCTGGGGAGCTCTAGAAGGGTCTGGGGTCTTTTAGAAGGGTCCCGGGAGGCTCTAGAAGGGTCTGGGGGCTTTTAGAATTGTCCTGCGGGTCTCTAGAAGGGTCTGGGTCCTGTTAGAAGGGTCCTTGGGGGCTCTAGAAGGGTCTGAGTATCATTAGAGGGGCCTTGGGGGCATCTAGAAGGGTCTGGGGGATATTAGAAGTGTCCTGGAGAGCTCTAGAAGGGTCTGGGGTATTTTAGAAGGGTTCTGGGTAGCTCTAGAAGGGTCTGGGGGCTTTCAGAAGGGTCCTGGGGGGCTGTAGAAGGGTCTGGAGTCTTTTAGAAGGGTCCTGGGGTGCTCTAGAAGGGTCTGGGGGCTTTTAGATGGGTCCTGCGGGTCTCTAGAAGGGTCTGGGTGCTTTTAGAAGTGTCCTGGGGGGCTCTAGAAGGGTCGGGGGGGGGTTAGGATAGTCCTGGTGGGCTCTAGAAGGGTGTGAGGTCTTTTAGAAGGTTCCTGGGGGCATCTAGAAGGCTCTGGGGGCTTTTAGAAGGGTCCTGGGGGCCTCTAGAATTGTCTGAGGGATTTTAGAAGGGTCCTGGGAGGCTCTAGAAGGGTCTGGGTGCTTTTAGAATGATCCAGGGAGGGTCTAGAAGGGTCTGGGGGCTTTTAGAAGGGTCCTGTGGGGCTCTAGAAGGGTCAGGGTGCTTTTAGAAGGGGCCTAGGGGGCTCTAGAAGGGTCTGGGTACTTTTAGAAGGGTCCTAAGGGGCTCTAGAAGCGTCTAGGGGATTTTAGAAGGGTCCTGGGTAGCTCTAGATGGGTCTGGGGGCTTTCAGAAGGTTCCTGAGGGGCTGTAGAAGGGTCTGGAGTGTTTTAGAAGGGTCCTGGGGGGCTCTAGAAGGGTCTGGGGGCATTCAGAAGGGTCCTGGGGGCCTCTAGAAGGGTCTGGAAGCTTTTAGAAGGGCCCTGGGCGGCTCTAGAAGGGTCTGGGGGCATTTAGAAGGGTCCTGGTGGGCTCTAGAAGGGTCTGGGGGTTTTCAGAAGGGTCCTGGGGGCCTCTAGAAGGGTCTGGAGTCTTTTAGAAGGGTCCTGGGAGGATCCAGATGGGTCTGGGTGCTTTTAGAAGGATCCGGAGAGGGTCTAGATTGGTCTGGGTGCATTTAGAAGGGTCCTGGGGGGCTCTACAAATGTCTGGAGGCTTTTAGAAGGGTCCAGGGGGCCTCTAGAAGGGTCTGGGGGCTTTTAGAAGAGTCCTGGGGGCCTCTAGAAGGGTCTGGCGGCTTTTAGAAGAGTCCTGGGGCCTCTAGAAGGGTCTGGGGGCTTTTAGAAGGGTCCTGGGGGGCTCTAGAAGGGTCTGGAGGCTTTTAGAAGGTTCCGGTGTGGCTCTAGAATGGTGTGGGGGCTGTTAGAAGGGTCCTGGGGGCATCTAGAAGGCTCTGGGGGCTTTTATAAGGGTCCTGGGGGGCTCTAGAAGGGTCTGGGTGCTTTTAGAAGGATCCGGGTAGGGTCTAGAAGGGTCTGGAAGCTTTTAGAAGGGTCCTGGGGGGCTCTAGAAGGGTCCGGGGGATATTAGAAGGATCCAGGGATGGTCTAACAAGGGTCTGGGTTGTTGTAGAAGGGTCCTGCGGGTCTCTAGAAGGGTCTGGGGGCTTTTAGAATGGTCCTTGGGGGCTCTAGAAGGGTCTGGGGACCATTAGAGGGGCCCTAGGGGCCTCTAGAAGGGTCTGGGGGCTTTTAGAATGGTCCTTGGGGGCTCTAGAAGGGTCTGGGGACCACTAGAGGGGCCCTAGGGGCCTCTAGAAGGGTCTGGGGGCTTTTAGAAGGGTCCTGGGTGGCGCTAGAAGTGTCTGGGTGCATTTAGAAGGGTCCTGGGTTGCTCTAGAAGGGTCTGGGCGCTTTCAGAATGGTCCTGAGGGCCTCTGGAATGGTCTGGGGTCTTTTAGAAGAGTCCTGGGGGGCTCTAGAAGGGTCTGGGGGCATTCAGAAGGGTCCTGGGGGCCTCTGGATGGGACTGGAGGCTTTTAGAAGAGTCCTGGGGTGCTCTAGATGGGTCTGGGAGCATTTAGAAGCGTCCTGGGGGGCTCTGGAAGGGTCTGGGGGAGTTTAGAATGGTCCTGGGGAGCTCTAGAAGGGTCTGGGTGCTTTTAGAAGGGACCTGGTAGACTCTAGAAGGGTCTGAGTGCTATTAGAAGGGTCCTGCGGGTCTCTAGAAGGCTCTGGTGTATTTTAGAAGGGTCCTGGGGGCCTCTAGAAGTGTCTGAGGGATTTTAAAAGGGTCCTAGGAGGCTCTAGAAGGGTCTGGTTGCTTTTAGAAGTGTCCGTGGAGGCTCTAGAAGGGTCTGGGGCCTTTTAGAAGGGTCCTGGGGGGCTCTAGAAGGGTCTGGGTGCTATTAGAAGGGTCCGGGGAGGGTCTAGAAGGCTCTGGGGGCTTTTAGAAGGGTCCTTGGGGGCTCTAGAAGGGTCTGGGGACTATTAGAGGAGCCCTGGCGGCCTCTAGAAGGGTCTGGGGGGTTTTAGAAGGGTCCTGGGGAGCTCTAGAAGGGTCTGGGGTCTTTTAGAAGGGTCCTGGGGGAATATAGAAGGGTCTGGGGGCTTTTAGAAGGGTCCTGCGGGTCTCTAGAAGGGTCTGGGTGCTTTTAGAAGGGTCCTGGAGGAATCTAGAAGGGTCTGGGGTCTTTGAGAAGGGTCCTAGGGGGCTCTAGAAGGGTCTGGGTGCTTTTAGAATTGTCCTGGGGGGCTCTAGAAGGGTCTGGGGTCTTTTAGAAGGGTCCTGGGAGACTCTGGAAAGGTCTGAGGGCTTCTAGAAGGGTCCTGTAGGGTCTCTAGAAGGGTATGGGTGCTTTTAGAAGGGTCCTGTGGGGCTCTAGAAGGGTCTGGGGGCATTTAGAAAGGTCCTGGGGGGCTCTAGAAGGGTTTGGGTGCTTTTAGAAGGGTCCTGGGAGGATCTAGAAGGGTCTGGTTGCTTTTAGAATGGCCCTGGGAGGCTCTAGAAGGGTCTGGGGGCTTTTTGAAGGGTCCAGGGGCCTCTAGAAAGGTCTGGGTGCTTTTAGAAGGGTCCTGCGTGGCTCTAGAAGGGTCTGGGTTCTATTAGAAGGATCCGGGGAGGGTCTAGAAGGCTCTGGGGCCTTTTCGAAGGGTCCTTGGGGGCTCTAGAAGGGTCTGGGGACCATTAGAGAAGCCCTGGTGGCCTCTAGAAGGGTCTGGGGGATTTTAGAAGGGTCCTGGGGAGCTCTAGAAGTGTCTGGGGGCTTTTAGAAGGGTCCTGGGAGAATCTAGAAGGGTCTGGGGGCTTTTAGAAGGGTCCTGGGGGGATCTAGAATGGTCTGGGTGCTCTTAGAAGGGTCCTGGGGGCCTCTAGAAATGTCTGCGTGATATTAGAAGGGTCCTGGGAGGCTCTAGAAGGGTCTGGGTCTTTTAGAAGGATTCGGGGAGGGTCTAGAAGGGTCTGGGGGCTTTTAGAAGGGTCCTGTGGTGATCTAGAAGCGTCTGGGTTCTTTTAGAAGGGTCCTGGGAGGCTCTAGAAGTGTCTGGGTGCTTTTAGAAGGGTCCTGGGGGTCTTTAGAAGGGTCTGGGGGCTTTTAGAATGGTCCTGCGGGGCTCTAGAATGCTCTGGGGGCTTTTAGAAGAGTCCTGGGTGGCTTTAGAAGAGTGTGAGTGCTTTTAGAAGGGTCCTGGGGGCATCTAGATGGCTCTGGGGACTTTTAGAAGGGTCCTGGGGGCCTCTAGATGGGTCTGAGGATTTTTAGAATGGTCCTGGGAGGCTCTAGAAGTGTCTGGGTGATTTTAGAAGGGCCCTGAGTGGCTCTAGAATGGTCTGGTTGCTTTTAGAAGGGTCCTGGTGGGCTCTAGAAGGGTCTGGGTGCTTTTAGAAATGTCCTGGGTGGCTCTAGAATGGTCTGGGGGCATTTAGAAGGGTCCCGGGGGGCTCTAGAAGGGTCTGGGGGCTTTTAGAAGGATCTTGGGGGCCTCTAGAAGCGTCTGGGGGCTTTTAGAAGGGTTCTGGGTGGCTCTAGAATGGTCTGGGGGCTTTTAGAAGCGTCCTGGGGGGCTCTAGAAGGGTGTGGTTGCTTTTGGAAGGGTCCTGGGGGCATCTACAAGGCTCTGGGGGCTTTCAGAAGGGTCCTGGGGGCTTCTAGAAGGGTCTGAAGGATTTTAGAAGGGTCCTGGGAGGCTGTAGAAGGGTCTGGGTGCTTTTAGAATGATCCGGGGAGGGTGTAGAAGGGTCTGGGTTCTTTTAGAAGGGTCCTGGGTGGCTCTAGAAAGGTCTGGGTGCTTTCAGAAGGGTCCTGTGTGGCTGTAGAAGGGTCTGGGGGCTTTTAGATGGGTCCTGGGGGGCTCTAGAAGGGTCCGGAGGCTTTTAGAATGGTCCGTAGAGGCTCTAGAAGGGTTCGGAGGTCTTGTAGAAGGGTCCTGGGGGGCTCTAGAAGGGTCTGGGTGCTATTAGAAGGATCCAGGGAGGGTCTAGAAGGCTCTGGGGGCTTTTGGAAGGGTCCTTGGGGGCTCTAGAAGGGTCTGGGGAACATTAGAGGGGCACTGGGGTCCTCTAGAAGGGTCTGGGGGATTTTAGAAGGGTCCTGGGGAGCTCTAGAATTGTCTGGGGGCTTTTAGAATGGTCCTGGGAGGCTCTAGAAGGGTCTGGGGGCTTTTAGAATGGTCCTGCGTGTCTCTAGAAGGGTCTGAGTGCTTTTAGAAGGATTCGGGGAGGGTCTAGAAGGGTCTGGTGGCTTTTAGAAGGGTCCTGTGGGGCTCTCGAAGGGTCTGGGTGCTTTTAGAAGGGTACAGGGGTTCTCTAGAAGGGTCTGGGGGCTTTTAGAAGGGTCCTGGGGAGCTCTAGATGGGTCTGGGGGCTTTTAGAAGGGTCCTGGGGGGCGCTAGAAATGTCTGGGTGCATTTAGAAGGGTCCTGGTGAGCTCTAGAAGGGTCTGGAGGCTTTTAGAAGGGTCCTGGGGGGTCTAGAAGGGTCTGGGGGCATTCAGAAGTGTCCTGGGGGCCTCTAGAAGGGTCTGGAGGGTTTTAGAAGAGTCCTGGTGGGCTCTAGATGGGTCTGGGTGCTTTTAGAATGATCCGGGGATGGTCTAGAAGGGTCTGGGTGCTTTCAGAAGGGTCCTGGGTGCATCTAGAAGGGTCTGGGTGCTTTTAGAAGGGACCTGGGTTGCTCTAGAAGGGTCTGGGGGCTTTTAGAAGGGTTCTGTGGGGATGTAGAAGGGTCTGGGTCCTTTTAGATGGGTCCTGGGGGGCTCTAGAAGGGTCTGGGGACCATTAGAGGGGCCCTGGGGGCCTCTAGATGGGTCTGGGGGATTTTAGAAGGGTCCTGGGGAGCTCTAGAAGTGTCTGGAGGCTTTTAGAAGGGTCCTGGGGGGCTCTAGAAGGGTGTTAGTGCTTTTAGAAGAGTCCTGTGGGCATCTAGAAGGCTCTGGGGGCTATTAGAAGGGTCCTGGGGGGCTCTAGAAGGGTCTGGGGGCTTTTAGAATGGTCTTGGGGGGCTCTAGAAGGGTCTGGGTCTTTTAGAAGGGTCCTGGTGGCTCTAGAAGGATCTGGGGACAGTTAGTAGGGTCCTGAGGGGATGTTGAATGGTCTGAGTGCTTTTAGATGGGTCCTGTAGGGCTAAAAAAGGTTCCTAACCCTATCCCTAACCCTAACTCTTACCCTAACCAAACCCTAACCCTAACCCTAACCCTAACCCTAACTCTAACCCTAACCCTAATCCTAACTCTAACCCTAACCCTAAACCTAACTCTAACTATAAACCTAACCCTAACCCTAAGCCTAACTCTAACCCTAACCCTAACCCTAACCCTAACCCTAACTCTAACCCTAACCCTAACCCTAACCCTAACTCTAACCCTAACCCTAACCCTAACTCTAACCCTAACCCTAACCCTAACCCTAACCCTAACCCTAACCCTAACCCTAACCCTAACCCTAACCCTAACTCTAACTCTAACCCTAACCCTAACCCTAACCCTAACCCTAACTCTAACCCTAACCCTAACCCTAACCCTAACCCTAACCCTAACCCTAACCCTAACCCTAACCCTAACCCTGCCTCTAACCCCTAGAAGTATCTGGGGGCTTTTAGAAGAGTCCTTGAAGGATCTAGGAGGGTCTAGGGTCTCTAAAATGGTTCCTAAGGGGCTCCGGAAGGGTTTGGGGTCTTTTAGAAGGGTCCTCGGTGGCTCTAGAAGGGTCTAGGGTATTGTAGAAGGGTCCTAAGGGGGTTTAGTAGGGCCTGGGGGGCTTTATAAGATTTTGGGGGCCTTTATAAGGTTTTGGGGGGCTCTAGAAAGTCCGGGGGCTTTGAGAAGCACACTGGGGGCTCTAGACGTGTCTGGGGGATTTTAGAATGTTCCTGGGGGCTCTAGACGTGTCTGGGTGCTTTTAGAAGGTTCCTGGGGGGCTCTAGAAGGGTCTGGGTGCTTCTAGAGCAAAAATTTTAATTTTGCACATTTGGGGAATTCGCAGGGCTCAGCACACCCGGAGTGCAAAGGATGAGCCTGGCCTGGGAAAAGCACCTGCTTGATCAGGATGTCTCCCCTGCCAGCTAAGTACAAAGGACCCAGACCATTCTAGAGCCCCCAAGGACCCTTCCAAAAGCCCCCAGACCCTTCTGGAGACGTTCAGGTTCCTTTGAAAAGGCCCCAGACCCTTCTAGAGCCTCCCAAGACCCTTCTAAAAGCCCCCAGACCCTTCTAGACACTGCCCGGATCCTTCTAAAAGCCCCGAGACCCTTCTAGAGGATCCCAGGACCCTTCTAAAAGCCCCCAGACCCTTCTAGAGCCCCCCAGGACCCTTCTAAAAGCCCCCAGACCCTTCTAGAGGACCCAGGGCCCCTCTTAAGCCACCCCGTCCCTTCTAGAGCCCCCCAGGACCCTTCTAAAAGCCCCCAGAGCCTTCTAGAGCCACCCAGGACCTTTCTAAAAGCACCCAGACCCTTCTAGAGCCCCCCAGGACCCTTCTCAAAACTTCCAGACCCTTCTAGAGCCCCCCAGGACCCTTCTAAAAGCCTCCAGACCCTTCTAGAGGCCCCAGGGCCCCTCTTAAGCAGCCCCGTCCCTTCTAGAGCATCCCAGGACCCTTCTAAAAGCCCCCAGACCCTTCTAGAGCAACCCAGGACCCTTCTAAAAGCCTCCAGACCCTTCTAGAGCCCCCCCGGACCCTTCTAAAAGCCACTAGACCCTTCTAGAGGCCCCCAGGACCCTTCTGAAAGCCCCCAGAACCTTCTAGAGCCCCACAGGACCCTTCTAAAAGCACCCAGACCATTCTTGAGCCCCCCAGGACCCTTCTAAAAGCACCCAGACTCTTCTAATGACCCCCAGGACCATTCTGAAAGCCTCCAGAACCTCCTAGAGCCACCCAGGACCCTTCTAAAAGAACCCAGACCATTCTAGCCCCCCCCAGGACCCTTCTACAAGCCCCGAGACCCTTCTACAGCCCCCCAGGACCCTTCTAATAGCCCCCAGACTTGTCTAGAGGCCACCAGGACCCTTCTAAACGTCCCCAGACCCTTCTAGAGCCCCCCCGGACCCTTGTAAAAGCCCCCAGACACTTCTAGAGGCCCCCAGGACCCTTATAAAAGCACCCAGACCCTTCCAGAGCCTCCCAGGACCCTTCTGAACGCCCCCAGACCCTTCTAGAGGCACCCAGGACCCTTCTAAAAGCCTCTAGACCATTCTAGAGCCTCCCAGGACCCTTCTAAAAGCCCCCAGACCCTTCTAGAGCCTCCCCTGACCATTCTAAAAGCCCCCAGACCCTTCTAGAGCCCCCCAGGACCCTTCTAAAAGACCCCAGACCCTTCTAGAGCCGCCTAGGATCCTTCAAAAAGCATAAAGACCCTTCTAGACCGTCCCCGGATCATTCTAAAAGCCCCCAGACCCTTCTAGAGCCTCCCAGGACCCCTCTAAAAGCCCCCAGACCCTTCTAGAGACACCCAGGACCCATCTAAAAGCCCCCAGACCATTCTAGAGCCCCCCAGGACACATCTAAAAGCCCCCAGACCTTTCTAGAGCCCCCCAGGACCATTCTAAAAGACCCCAGACCCTTCTAGAGGCCCCCAGGACCCTTCTAAAAGTCCCGAGACCCTTCTAGAGGCAACCAGGACCCTTCTAAAAGCCCCCAGACCCTTCTAGACCCTCCCCGGATCCTTCTAAAAGCCCCCATACCCTTCTAGATCCTCCCAGGACCCTTCTAAAAGCCCCCAGACCCTTCTAGAACCCCCCAGGACCCTTCTAAAAGCCTCCAGACCCTTCTAGAGCCCCCCAGGACCCTTCTAAAAGCCCCCAGACCCTTCTAGATGTACCCAGGTCCCATCTTAAGGCCCCCAGACCATTCTAGAGCACGCCAAGACCCTTCTAAAAGTCCCCAGACCCTTCTAGAGCCCCCCAGGACCCTTCTAAAAGGCCGCAGAAACTTCTAGACCCTCTCCGGATAATTCTAAAAGCCCCCAGACACTTCTAGAGATCCCCAGGACCATTCTAAAAGGCCCCAGACCCTTCTATAGCACCCCAGGACCCTTCTAAAAGACCCCAGACCATTGTAGAGCCCCCCAGTGCCCCTCTTAAAGCACCCCGTCCCTTCTAGAGCAGCCCAGGACCCTTCTAAAAGTACCCAGACCCTTCCAGATCACCCCAGGACCCTTCTAAAATCCCCCAGACCCTTCTAGAGCCCCCCCGGACCCTTCTAAATGCCCCTAGACCCTTCTAGAGGCCCCCAGGACCCTTCTGAAAGCCCCCAGAACCTTCTAGAGCCCCACAGTACCCTTCTAAAAGCACCCAGACACTTCTACAGACCCCGAGGACCCTATAAAAGCCTACAGACCCTTCTAGAGACCCCCAGGACACTTCTAAAAGCCCCCAGACCCTTCTAGAGCCCCCCCGGACCCTTTTAAAATCCTCCAGACCCTTATAGAGCCCCCCAGGACCCTTCTAAAAGATACCAGACCCTTTTAGAGGCCCCAGGGCCCCTTTTAAGCCCCCCCGTACCTTCTAGAGCACACTAGGACCCTTCTAAAAGCCCCCAGACCCTTCTAGAGCACCCCAGGACCCTTCTAAAAGCCCCCAGACCCTTCTAGAGCTCCCCCGGACCCTTCTAAAAGCACCTAGACCCTTCTAGAGGCCCCCACGACCCTTCTGAAAGCCCCCAGATCCTTCTAGAGCCCCACAGGACCCTTCTAAAAGCACCCAGACCCTTCTACAGACCACCAGGACAGTATAAAAGACCCCAGACCCTTCTAGAGCCCCCCAGGACCCTTCTAAAAGCCCCCAGACACTTCTAGAGCCCCCAGGACGCTTGTAAAAACTTCCAAACCCTTCTAGAGCCCCCCAGGACCCTTCTAAAAGCGCCCAGACCCTTCTAGAGGCCCCAGGGCCCTTCTTAAGCCACCCCGTCCCTTCTAGAGCACACCAGGACCCGTCTAAAAGCCTCTAGACCCTTCTAGAGCACTCCAGGACCTTTCCAAAAGCACCCAGACCCTTCTAGAGGCTCCCCGGACCCTTATAAAAGCACCCAGACCCTTCCAGAGCCTCCCAGGACCCTTCTAAAAGCCACCAGACCCTTCTAGAGACCCCCAGGACCCTTCTAAAAGCACCCAGACCCTTCTAGACCCTCCCCGGATCATTCTAAAAGCCCCCAGACCCTTCTAGAGCCCACTAGGATCCTTCAAAAAGCACCCAGACCCTTCTAGACCGTCCCCGGATCATTCTAAAAGCCCCCAGACTCTTCTAGAGCCCCCCAGGATCATTCTAAAAGCCCCCTGACCCTTCTAGAGCCCCCTAGGACCCATCTAAAAGCCCCCAGACCCTTCTAGAGACCCCCAGGACCATTCTAAAAGCCCCCAGACCGTTCTAGACCCCCCCAGGACCCTTCTACAAGCACCCAGACCCTTCTAGAGGCCCCCAGGACCCTTCTAATAGCCCCCAGACCCGTCTAGGGGCCACCAAGACCCTTCTAAAAGTCCCCAGACCCTTCTAGAGCCCCCCCGGACCCTTGTAAAAGCCACCAGACCCTTCTAGCGGCCCCCAGGACCCATATAAAAGCACCCAGACCCTTACAGAGCCTCACAGGTCCCTTCTAAACGCCCCCAGACCCTTCTAGAGGCCCCCAGGACCCTTCTAAAAGCCTCTAGACCCTTCTAGACCCCCCCAGGACCCTTCTAAAAGCCCCCAGACCCTTCTAGAGCCTCCCAGGACCATTCTAAAAGCACCCAGACCCTTCTAGATCCCCCCAGGACCCTTCTAAAAGACCCCAGACCCTTCTAGAGCCGCCTAGGATCCTTCAAAAAGCATAAAGACCCTTCTAGACCGTCCCCGGATCATTCTAAAAGCCCCCAGACCCTTCTAGAGCACCCCAGGACCCTTCTAAATGCCCCCAGACCCTTCTAGAGCACCCCAGGACCCTTCTAAAAGCCCCCAGATCCTTCTAGAGCACCCCAGGACCCTTCTAAAAGCCCCCAGACACTTCTAGAGCCCCCCAGGACCATTCTAAAAGCCCCCAGACCCTTCTAGAGCCCCCCCGGACCCTTTTAAAATCCTCCAGACCCTTATAGAGCCCCCCAGGACCCTTCTAAAAGATACCAGACCCTTTTAGAGGCCCCAGGGCCCCTTTTAAGCCCCCCCGTACCTTCTAGAGCACACTAGGACCCTTCTAAAAGCCCCCAGACCCTTCTAGAGCACCCCAGGACCCTTCTAAAAGCCCCCAGACCCTTCTAGAGCTCCCCCGGACCCTTCTAAAAGCACCTAGACCCTTCTAGAGGCCCCCACGACCCTTCTGAAAGCCCCCAGATTTTTCTAGAGCCCCACAGGACCCTTCTAAAAGCACCCAGACCCTTCTACAGACCACCAGGACAGTATAAAAGACCCCAGACCCTTCTAGAGCCCCCCAGGACCCTTCTAAAAGCCCCCAGACACTTCTAGAGCCCCCAGGACGCTTGTAAAAACTTCCAAACCCTTCTAGAGCCCCCCAGGACCCTTCTAAAAGCGCCCAGACCCTTCTAGAGGCCCCAGGGCCCTTCTTAAGCCACCCCGTCCCTTCTAGAGCACACCAGGACCCGTCTAAAAGCCTCTAGACCCTTCTAGAGCACTCCAGGACCTTTCCAAAAGCACCCAGACCCTTCTAGAGGCTCCCCGGACCCTTATAAAAGCACCCAGACCCTTCCAGAGCCTCCCAGGACCCTTCTAAAAGCCACCAGACCCTTCTAGAGACCCCCAGGACCCTTCTAAAAGCACCCAGACCCTTCTAGACCCTCCCCGGATCATTCTAAAAGCCCCCAGACCCTTCTAGAGCCCACTAGGATCCTTCAAAAAGCACCCAGACCCTTCTAGACCGTCCCCGGATCATTCTAAAAGCCCCCAGACTCTTCTAGAGCCCCCCAGGATCATTCTAAAAGCCCCCTGACCCTTCTAGAGCCCCCTAGGACCCATCTAAAAGCCCCCAGACCCTTCTAGAGACCCCCAGGACCATTCTAAAAGCCCCCAGACCGTTCTAGACCCCCCCAGGACCCTTCTACAAGCACCCAGACCCTTCTAGAGCCCCCCAGGACCCTTCTAATAGCCCCCAGACCCGTCTAGGGGCCACCAAGACCCTTCTAAAAGTCCCCAGACCCTTCTAGAGCCCCCCCGGACCCTTGTAAAAGCCACCAGACCCTTCTAGCGGCCCCCAGGACCCATATAAAAGCACCCAGACCCTTACAGAGCCTCACAGGTCCCTTCTAAACGCCCCCAGACCCTTCTAGAGGCCCCCAGGACCCTTCTAAAAGCCTCTAGACCCTTCTAGACCCCCCCAGGACCCTTCTAAAAGCCCCCAGACCCTTCTAGAGCCTCCCAGGACCATTCTAAAAGCACCCAGACCCTTCTAGATCCCCCCAGGACCCTTCTAAAAGACCCCAGACCCTTCTAGAGCCGCCTAGGATCCTTCAAAAAGCATAAAGACCCTTCTAGACCGTCCCCGGATCATTCTAAAAGCCCCCAGACCCTTCTAGAGCACCCCAGGACCCTTCTAAATGCCCCCAGACCCTTCTAGAGCACCCCAGGACCCTTCTAAAAGCCCCCAGATCCTTCTAGAGCACCCCAGGACCCTTCTAAAAGCCCCCAGACACTTCTAGAGCCCCCCAGGACCATTCTAAAAGCTCCAAGACCCTTCTAGAGGCCCCCAGGACCCTTCTAAAAGCCCCCAGACCCTTCTAGAGCCCCCCAAGTCTTTTCTACAAGCCCCCAGACCGTTCTAGAGCCACCCAGACCCTTCTAAAAGCACCCAGACCCTTCTAGAGGCCCCCAGGACCCGTCTAAAAGCCTCTAGACCCTTCTAGAGCCCCCCAGGACCTTTCTAAAATCACCCAGACCCTTCTAGAGGCTCCCCGGACCCTTATAAAAGCACCCCGACCCTTCTAGAGCCTCCCAGTACCCTTCTAAAAGCAACCAGACCCTTCTAGAGAACCCCAGGACCCTTCTAAAAGCCCCCAGACCATTCTAGACCCTCCCCGGATCCTTCTAAAAGCGCCCAGACCCTTCTAGAGCCCCCTAGGATCCTTCAAAAAGCACCCAGACCTTTCTAGACCGTCCCCGGATCATTCTAAAAGCCCCCAGACCCTTCTAGAGCCCCCCAGGATCATTCTAAAAGCCCCCAGACCCTTCTAGAGCCCCCTAGGACCCATCTAAAAGCCCACAGACCCTTCTAGGGGCCCCTAGGACCCTTCTAAAAGCCCCCAGACCCTTCTAGACCCTCCCCGGATCCTTCGAAAAGCCCCCAGACCCTTCTAGAGCCCCCCAGGATCATTCTAAAAGCCCCCAGACCCTTCTAGAGCCCCCCAGTACCCTTCTAAAAGCCCCTAGACCCTTCTAGAGTCCCCCAGGACCCTTCTAAATGCCCCCAGACCCTTCAAGAGGCACCCAGGGCCCCTCTTAAGGAACCCCGTCCCTTCTAGAGCACCCCAGGACCCTTCTAAAAGTCCCCAGACATTTCCAGAGCCCCCCGGACCCTTCTAAAAGACCCCAGACCCTTCTAGATGACCCCAGGACCGTTCTGAAAGCCAGCAGAACATTCTAGAGTCACCCAGGACCCTTCTAAAGGCACCCAGACCCTTCTAGAGCCCCCCAGGACCCTTCTAAAAGCGCCCAGACCCTTCTAGAGACCCCCAGGACCCTTCTGAAAGCCCCCAGACCCTTCTAGAGCATCCGAGGACCCTTCTAAAATTCCTCAGACCCTTCTAGAGCACCCCAGGACACTTCTAAATGCCCCCAGACCATTCTAGAGCCCCCCCGAACCCTTCTAAAAGCCCCCAGACCCTTCTAGAGCCACCCAGGACCCTTCTAAAAGCACCCAGAACCTTCTAGAGCCCCCCAAGACCCTTCTAAAAGCCCCCAGACCCTACTAGAGCATCCCAGGACCCTTCTAAAAGCACCCAGACCCATCTAGAGCCTCCCAGGACCCTTCTATAAGCACCCAGACCCTTCTAGAGACTCCCAGGACCCTTCGAAAAGCCCCCAGACCCTTCTAGAGCCACCCAGGACCTTTCTAAACGACCCCAGACCCTTCTAGAGCCTCCCAGGACCCTTCTAAAAGCCCCCAGACCATTCTAGAGCACCCCAGGACCCTTCTAAAAGCCCCCAGACCCTTCTAGAGCCACCCAGGACCCTTCTAAAAGACCCCAGACCCTTCTAGAGGACCCCAGGACCCTTCTGAAAGCCAGCAGAACATTCTAGAGTCACCCAGGACCCTTCTAAAGGCACCCAGACCCTTCTAGAGCCCCCCAGGACCCTTCTAAAAGCCCCCAGACCCTTCTAGAGACCCCCAGGACCCTTCTGAAAGCCCCCAGAACCTTCTAGAGCCCTCCAGGACCCTTCTAAAAGCCCCCAGACCCTTCTAGAGAATCCGAGGACCCTTCTAAAATTCCCCAGACCCTTCTAGAGCCCCCCCGGACCCTTCTAAAAGCACCCAGACCCTTCTAGAGCTCCCCAGGACCTTTCTAAAATCACCCAGACCCTTCTAGAGGCTCCCCGGACCCTTATAAAAGCACCCAGACCCTTCTAGAGCCTCCCAGTACCCTTCTAAAAGCAACCAGACCCTTCTTGAGAACCCCAGGACCCTTCTAAAAGCCCCCAGACTGTTCTAGACCCTCCCCGGATCCTTCTAAAAGCCCCCAGACCCTTCTAGAGCCCCTTGGAATCCTTCAAAAAGCACCCAGACCTTTCTAGACCATCCCCGGATCATTCTAAAAGCCCCCAGACCCTTCTAGAGCCCCCCAGGATCATTCTAAAAGCCCCCAGACCCTTCTAGAGCCCCCTAGGACCCTTCTAAAAGCCCCCAGACCCTTCTAGAGCATCCGAGGACCCTTCTAAAATTCCCCAGACCCTTCTAGAGCACCCCAGGACATTTCTAAAAGCACCCAGACCTTTCTAGAGCCCCCCTGGACCCTTCTAAAAGCCCCCAGACCCTTCTAGAGCCACCCAGGACACTTCTAAAAGCACCCAGAACCTTCTAAAGACCCCAGGACCCTTCTACAAGACCCAAGACCCTTCTAGAGCATCCCAGGACCCTTCTAAAAGCACCCAGACCCATCTAGAGCCTCCCAGGACCCTTCTAAAAGCCCCCAGACCCTTCTAGAGACACCCAGGACCATTCGAAAAGGCCCCAGACCCTTCTAGAGCCACCCAGGACCTTTCTAAAAGCCACCAGACCCTTCTAGAGCCTCCCAGGACCCTTCTAAAAGCCCCCAGACCATTCTAGAGCACCCCAGGACACTTCTAAAAGCACCCAGACGCTTCTAGAGCCACCCAGGACCCTTCTAAAAGCCCCCAGACCTTTCTAGAGCCACCCAGGACCCTTCTGAACGCCAGCAGAACATTCTAGAGTCACCCAGGACCCTTCTAAAGGCACCCAGACCCTTCTAGAGCCCCCCAGGACCTTTCTAAAAGCCCCCAGACCCTTCTAGAGACCCCCAGGAGCCTTCTGAAAGCCCCCAGAACCTTCTATAGCACCCCAGGACCCTTCTAAAAGCCCCCAGACCCTTCTAGAGAATCCGAGGACCCTTCCAAAATTCCCCAGACCCTTCTAGAGCCCCCCCGGACCCTTCTAAAAGCCCCCAGACCCTTCTAGAGCCACCCAGGACCATTCTAAAAGCCCCCAGACCAATCTAGAGCCACCCAGGACCCTTCTAAAAGACCCCAGACCCTTCTAGAGACCCCCAGGACCCTTCTGAAAGCCCCCAGAACATTCTAGATCCCCCCAGGACCCTTCTAAAAGCCCCCAGACCCTTCTAGAGCATCCGAGGACCCTTCTAAAAGCACCCAGACCCTTCTAGAGCATTCCAGGACCCTTCTGAAAGCATCCAGACCCTTCTAGAGGCCCCTAGGACCCTTCTAAAATCCCCCAGAACTCTCTAGAACCACCCAGGACTCTTCCAAAAGCACCCAGACCATTCTAGAGCCTCCCAGGACCCTTCTAAAAGTACCCAGACCCTTCTAGAGACCCCCAGGACCATTCTAAAGGCCCCCAGACCTTTCTAGACCCTCCCCGGATCATTCTAAAAGCCCCCAGACCCTTCTAGAGGCCCCCAGGAACCTTCTAAAAGCCCCCAGACCATTCTAGAGCCCCCCAGGACCCTTCTAAAGGCCCCCAGACCCTTCTAGACCCTCCCCGGATCATTCTAAAAGCCCCCAGATTCTTCTAGAGCCTCCCAGGACCCTTCTAATAGCCCCCCGACCTTTCTAGACCCTCCCCGGATCCTTCTAAATGAACCCAGACCCTTCTAGGGCCCCCCAGAACCCCTCAAAAAGCCTCCAGACCCTTGTAGAGCCCCCCAGGACCCGTCTAAAAGCGCCCAGACCCTTCTAGACCCACCCCTGATCATTCTAAAAGACCCCAGACCCTTCTAAAAGCTCCCAGGACTATTCTAAAAGAACCCAGACCATTCTAGACCCTCCCCGGATTATTCTAAAAGCCCCCAGACCCTTCTAGAGCCCCCCAAGACCCTTCTAAAAGCCTCCAGACCCTTCTAGAGCCCCCCAGGACCCTTCTAAAAGACCCCAGACCCTTCTAGAGCCGCCTAGGATCCTTCAAAAAGCATAAAGACCCTTCTAGACCGTCCCCGGATCATTCTAAAAGACCCCAGACCCTTCTAGAGCCCCTCAGGACCCTTCTAAATGCCCCCAGACCCTTCTAGAGAAACCCAGGACCCATCTAAAAGCTCCCAGATCCTTCTAGAGGCCCCCAGGACCCTTCTAAAAGCCCCCAGACCCTTCTAGAGCCCCACAGGACCATTCTAAAAGACCCCAGACCCTTCTAGAGCCCCCAGGACCATACTAAAACCTCCCAGACCCTTCTAGAGCCCCCCAGGACCCTTCTAAAAGCCTCCAGACCCTTCTAGACCCTCCCCGGATCCTTCTAAAAGCACCCAGACCCTTCTAGATCCTCCCAGGACCTTTCTAAAAGCCCCCAGACATTTCTAGAGGCCCCAGGACCCTTCTAAAAGCCCCCAGACCCTTCTAGAGACCCCCAGGACCCTTCTAAAGGCCCTCAGACCCTTCTAGAGCACCCCAGGACCCTTCTAAATGCCCCCAGACCCTTCTTGAGCCCCCCAGGACCCTTCTAAAAGCCCCCAGACCCTTCTAGCGGCACCCACGACCCTTCTATAAGCACCCAGACCCTTCTAGAGCCCCCCAGGACCCTTCTAAAAGCACCCAGACCCTTCTAGAGGCCCCCAGGACCCTTCTAAAAGCCCCCAGACCCTTCTAGAGCCCCCCAGGACCCTTCTACAAGCCCCCAGACCCTTCTAGAGCCACCCAGGACCCTTCTAAAAGCACCCAGACCCTTCTAGAGGCCCCCAGGACCCGTCTAAAAGCCTCTAGATACTTCTAGAGCCCCCCAGGACCTTTCTAAAATCACCCACACCCTTCTAGAGGCTCCCCGGACCCTTATAAAAGCACCCCGACCCTTCTAGAGCCTCCCAGTACCCTTCTAAAAGCAACCAGACCCTTCTAGAGAACCCCAGGACCCTTCTAAAAGCCCCCAGACCCTTCTAGACCCTCCCCGGATCCTTCTAAAAGCCCCCAGACCCTTCTAGAGCCCCTTGGAATCCTTCAAAAAGCACCCAGACCTTTCTAGACCATCCCCGGATCATTCTAAAAGCCCCCAGACCCTTCTAGAGCCCCCCAGGATCATTCTAAAAGCCCCCAGACCCTTCTAGAGCCCCCTAGGACCCTTCTAAAAGCCCCCAGACCCTTCTAGAGCATCCGAGGACCCTTCTAAAATTCCCCAGACCCTTCTAGAGCACCCCAGGACATTTCTAAAAGCACCCAGACCTTTCTAGAGCCCCCCTGGACCCTTCTAAAAGCACCCAGACCCTTCTAGAGCCACCCAGGACCCTTCTAAAAGCACCCAGAACCTTCTAAAGACCCCAGGACCCTTCTACAAGACCCAAGACCCTTCTAGAGCATCCCAGGACCCTTCTAAAAGCACCCAGACCCATCTAGAGCCTCCCAGGACCCTTCTAAAAGCCCCCAGACCCTTCTAGAGACACCCAGGACCCTTCGAAAAGGCCCCAGACCCTTCTAGAGCCACCCAGGACCTTTCTAAAAGCCACCAGACCCTTCTAGAGCCTCCCAGGACCCTTCTAAAAGCCCCCAGACCATTCTAGAGCACCCCAGGACACTTCTAAAAGCACCCAGACGCTTCTAGAGCCACCCAGGACCCTTCTAAAAGCCCCCAGACCTTTCTAGAGCCACCCAGGACCCTTCTGAACGCCAGCAGAACATTCTAGAGTCACCCAGGACCCTTCTAAAGGCACCCAGACCCTTCTAGAACCCCCCAGGACCTTTCTAAAAGCCCCCAGACCCTTCTAGAGACCCCCAGGAGCCTTCTGAAAGCCCCCAGAACCTTCTATAGCACCCCAGGACCCTTCTAAAAGCCCCCAGACCCTTCTAGAGAATCCGAGGACCCTTCCAAAATTACCCAGACCCTTCTAGAGCCCCCCCGGACCCTTCTAAAAGCCCCCAGACCCTTCTAGAGCCACCCAGGACCATTCTAAAAGCCCCCAGACCATTCTAGAGCCACCCAGGACCCTTCTAAAAGACCCCAGACCCTTCTAGAGACCCCCAGGACCCTTATAAAAGCACCCAGACCCTTCTAGAGCATCCGAGGACCCTTCTAAAAGCACCCAGACCCTTCTAGAGCATTCCAGGACCCTTCTGAAAGCACCCAGACCCTTCTAGAGGCCCCTAGGACCCTTCTAAAATCCCCCAGAACCCTCTAGAACCACCCAGGACTCTTCCAAAAGCACCCAGACCATTCTAGAGCCTCCCAGGACCCTTCTAAAAGTACCCAGACCCTTCTAGAGACCCCCAGGACCATTCTAAAGGCCCCCAGACCTTTCTAGACCCTCCCCGGATCATTCTAAAAGCCCCCAGACCCTTCTAGAGGCCCCCAGGAACCTTCTAAAAGCACCCAGACCATTCTAGAGCCCACCAGGACCCTTCTAAAGGCCCCCAGACCCTTCTAGACCCTCCCCGGATCATTCTAAAAGCCCCCAGATTCTTCTAGAGCCTCCCAGGACCCTTCTAATAGCCCCCCGACCTTTCTAGACCCTCCCCGGATCCTTCTAAATGAACCCAGACCCTTCTAGGGCCCCCCAGAACCCCTCAAAAAGCCTCCAGACCCTTGTAGAGCCCCCCAGGACCCGTCTAAAAGCGCCCAGACCCTTCTAGACCCACCCCTGATCATTCTAAAAGACCCCAGACCCTTCTAAAAGCTCCCAGGACTATTCTAAAAGAACCCAGACCCTTCTAGACCCTCCCCGGATTATTCTAAAAGCCCCCAGACCCTTCTAGAGCCCCCCAAGACCCTTCTAAAAGCCTCCAGACCCTTCTAGAGCCCCCCAGGACCCTTCTAAAAGACCCCAGACCCTTCTAGAGCCGCCTAGGATCCTTCAAAAAGCATAAAGACCCTTCTAGACCGTCCCCGGATCATTCTAAAAGACCCCAGACCCTTCTAGAGCCCCTCAGGACCCTTCTAAATGCCCCCAGACCCTTCTAGAGAAACCCAGGACCCATCTAAAAGCCCCCAGATCCTTCTAGAGGCCCCCAGGACCCTTCTAAAAGCCCCCAGACCCTTCTAGAGCCCCACAGGACCATTCTAAAAGACCCCAGACCCTTCTAGAGCCCCCAGGACCATACTAAAACCTCCCAGACCCTTCTAGAGCCCCCCAGGACCCTTCTAAAAGCCTCCAGACCCTTCTAGACCCTCCCCGGATCCTTCTAAAAGCACCCAGACCCTTCTAGATCCTCCCAGGACCTTTCTAAAAGCCCCCAGACATTTATAGAGGCCCCAGGACCCTTCTAAAAGCCCCCAGACCCTTCTAGAGACCCCCAGGACCCTTCTAAAAGCCCCCAGACCCTTCTAGAGCACCCCAGGACCCTTCTAAAAGCCCCCAGACCCTTCTTGAGCCCCCCAGGACCCTTCTAAAAGCCCCCAGACCCTTCTAGCGGCACCCACGACCCTTCTATAAGCACCCAGACCCTTCTAGAGCCCCCCAGGACCCTTCTAAAAGCACCCAGACCCTTCTAGAGGCCCCCAGGACCCTTCTAAAAGCCCCCAGACCCTTCTAGAGCCCCCCAGGACCCTTCTACAAGCCCCCAGACCCTTCTAGAGCCACCCAGGACCCTTCTAAAAGCACCCAGACCCTTCTAGAGGCCCCCAGGAATCGTCTAAAAGCCTCTAGATACTTCTAGAGCCCCCCAGGACCTTTCTAAAATCACCCACACCCTTCTAGAGGCTCCCCGGACCCTTATAAAAGCACCCCGACCCTTCTAGAGCCTCCCAGTACCCTTCTAAAAGCAACCAGACCCTTCTAGAGAACCCCAGGACCCTTCTAAAAGCCCCCAGACCATTCTAGACCCTCCCCGGATCCTTCTAAAAGCCCCCAGACCATTCTAGAGCCCCCTAGGATCCTTCAAAAAGCACCCAGACATTTCTAGACCGTCCCCGGATCATTCTAAAAGCCCCCAGACCCTTCTAGAGACCCCCAGGATCATTCTAAAAGCCCCCAGACCCTTCTAGAGCCCCCTAGGACCCATCTAAAAGCCCCCAGACCCTTCTAGAGGCCCCTAGGACCCTTCTAAAAGACGCCAGACCCTTATAGACCCTCTCCGGATCCTTCGAAAAGACCCCAGACCCTTCTAGAGCCCCCCAGGATCATTCTAAAAGCCCCCAGACCCTTCTAGAGCCCCCCAGTACCCTTCTAAAAGCCCCTAGACCCTTCTAGAGTCCCCCAGGACCATTCTAAATGCCCCCAGACCCTTCAAGAGGAACCCAGGTCCCCTCTTAAGGAACCCCGTCCCTTCTAGAGCACCCCAGGACCCTTCTAAAAGCCCCCAGACCCTTCTAGAGCCACCCAGGACCCTTCTAAAAGCACCCAGAACCTTCTAGAGCCCCCCAGGACCCATCTACAAGCCCCCAGACCCTTCTAGAGCATCCCAGGACCCTTCTAAAAGCACCCAGACCCATCTAGATCCTCCCAGGACCCTTCTAAAAGCCCCCAGACCCTTCTAGAGACACCCAGGACCCTTCGAAAAGCACCCAGACCCTTCTAGAGCCACCCAGGACCCTTCTAAAAGCCCCCAGACCCTTCTAGAGCCACCCAGGACCCTTCTAAAAGACCCCAGACCCTTCTAGAGCCACCCAGGACCCTTCTGAAAGCCTGCAGAACATTCTAGAGTCACCCAGGACCCTTCTAAAGGCACACAGACCCTTCTAGAGCCCCCCAGGACCCTTCTAAAAGCCCCCAGACTCTTCTAGAGATCCCCAGGACCCTTCTGAAAGCCCCCAGAACCTTCTAGAGCCCTCCAGGACCATTCTAAAAGCCCCCAGACCCTTCTAGAGAATCCGAGGACCTTTCTAAAATTCCCCAGACCATTCTAGAGCCCCCCCGGACCCTTCTAAAAGCCCCCAGACTCTTCTAGAGCCACCCAGGACCATTCTAAAAGCCCCTAGACCATTCTAGAGCCCCCCAGGACCCTTCTAAAAGCCCCCAGACCCTTCTAGAGACCCCCAGGACCCTTCTGAAAGCCCCCAGAACATTCTAGAGCCACCCAGGACCCGTCAAAAAGCCCCCAGACCCTTCTAGAGCATCCGAGGACCCTTCTAAAAGCACCCAGACCATTCTAGAGCATCCCAGGACCCTTCTAAAAGCACCCAGACCCTTCTAGAGGCCCCTAGGACCCTTCTAAAAGCCCCCAGACCCTTCTAGAGGCCCCCAGGACCCTTCTAAAAGCCCCCAGACCATTCTAGAGCCCCCCAGGACCCTTTAAAGGCCCCCAGACCCTTCTAGACCCTCCCCGGATCATTCTAAAAGCCCCCAGATTCTTCTAGAGCCTCCCAGCACCCTTCTAATAGCCCCCCGACCTTTCTAGACCCTCCCCGGATCCTTCTAAATGAACCCAGACCCTTCTAGGGCCCCCCAGAACCCCTCTAAAAGCCTCCAGACCATTGTAGAGCCCCCCAGGACCCGTCTAAAAGCGCCCAGACCCTTCTAGACCCTCCCCTGATCATTCTAAAAGACCCCAGACCCTTCTAAAAGCTCCCAGGACTATTCTAAAAGAACCCAGACCATTCTAGACCCTCCCCGGATTATTCTAAAAGCCCCCAGACCCTTCTAGAGCCCCCCAGACACTTCTAAAAGCCTCCAGACCCTTCTAGAGCCCCCCAGGACCCTTCTAAAAGACCCCAGACCCTTCTAGAGCCGCCTAGGATCTTTCAAAAAGCATAAAGACCCTTCTAGACCGTCCCCGGATCATTCTAAAAGCCACCAGACCCTTCTAGAGCCCCTCAGGACCCTTCTAAATGCCCCCAAACCCTTCTAGAGAACCCCAGGACCCATCTAAAAGCCCCCAGATCCTTCTAGAGGCCCCCAGGACCCTTCTAAAAGCCCCCAGACCCTTCTAGATCCTCCCAGGTCCTTTCTAAAAGCCCCCAGACCTTTCTAGAGCCCCCAGGACCATTCTAAAAGCCCCCAGACCCTTCTAGAGCGCCCCAGGACCCTTCTAAAAGCCCCCAGACCCTTCTAGAGCGCCCCCAGACCCTTCTAGAGCACCCCAGGACCCTTCTAAAAGCCCCCAGACCCTTCTTGCGCCCACCAGGACCCTTCTAAAAGCCCCAGGACCCTTCTAGCGGCACCCAGGACCCTTCTACAAGACCCCAGACCCTTCTAGACCCCCCCAGGACCCTTCTAAAAGCACCCAGACCCTTCTAGAGGCCCCCAGGACCCTTCTAAAAGCCCCCAGACCCTTCTAGGGGCCCCCACGACCCTTCTGAAAGCCGCCAGATCATTCTAGAGCCCCACAGGACCCTTCTAAAAGCACCCAGACCCTTCTACAGACCCCCAGGACATTATAAAAGCCCCCAGAGCCTTCTAGAGCCCACAAGGACCCTTCTAAAAGCTCCCAGACCCTTCTAGAGCCCCCCAGGACGCTTCTAAAAACTTCCAAACCCTTCTAGACCGTCCCCGGATCATTCTAAAAGCCCCCAGACCCTTCTAGAGCCCCCCAGGATCATTCTAAAAGCCCACTGACCCTTCTAGAGCCCCCTAGGACCCATCTAAAAGCACCCAGACCCTTCTAGAGACACCCAGGACCCTTCTAAAAGCCCCCAGACCCGTCTAGAGGCCACCAGGACCCTTCTAAAAGTCCCCAGATTCTTCTAGAGCCCCCACGGACCCTTGTAAAAGCACCCAGACCCTTCTAGAGGCCCCCAGGACCCTTATAAAAGCACCCAGACCCTTTCAGAGCCTCACAGGTCCCTTCTAAACGCCCCCAGACCCTTCTAGAGGCCCCCAGGACCCTTCTAAAAGCCTCTAGACCCTTCTAGAGCCTCCCAGGACCCTTATAAAAGCCCCCAGACCCTTCTAGAGCCTCCCAGGACCATTCTAAAAGCCCCCAGACCCTTCTAGAGCCCCCCAGGACCCTTCTAAAAGACCCCAGACCCTTCTAGAGCCGCCTAGGATCCTTCAAAAAGCATAAAGACCCTTCTAGACCGTCCCCGGATCATTCTAAAAGCCCCCAGACCATTCTAGAGCCACTCAGGCCCTTCTAAATGCCCCCAGACCCTTCTAGAGCCCCCCAGGACCATTCTACAAGCCCCCAGACCCTTCTAGATCCACCCAGGACCCTTCTAAAAGCACCCAGACGCTTCTAGAGGCCCCCAGGACCCGTCTAAAAGCCTCTAGACCCTTCTCGAGCCCCCCAGGACCTTTCTAAAAGCACCCAGACCCTTATAGAGGCTCCCCGGACCCTTATAAAAGCACCCCGACCCTTCTAGAGGCCCCCAGGACCCGTCTAAAAGACTCTAGACCCTTCTAGAGCCCCCCAGGACCTTTCTAAAAGTCCCCAGACTCTTCTAGACCCTTCCCGGATCACTCTAAAAGCCCCCAGACCCTTCTAGAGCCACCTAGGATCCTTCAAAAAGCACCCAGACCTTTCTAGACCGTCCCCGGATCATTCTAAAAGCTACCAGACCCTTCTAGAGCCCTCCAGGATCATTCTAAAAGCCCCCAGACCCTTCTAGAGCCCCCCAGGATCATTCCAAAAGCCCCCAGACCCTTCTAGAGCCCCCTAGGACCCATCTAAAAGCCCCCAGACCCTTCTAGAGGCACCTAGGACCCTTCTAAAAGCCCCCAGACCCTTCTAGACCCTCCCCGGATCCTTCGAAAAGACCCCAGACCCTTCTAGAGCCCCCCAGGATCATTCTAAAAGCACCCACAACCTTCTAGAGCCCCCCAGTACCCTTCTAAAAGCCCCTAGACCCTTCTAGAGCCCCCCAGGACCCTTCTAAAAGCCCCCAGACCCTTCAAGAGGCACCCAGGACCCCTCTTAATGAACCCCGTCCCTTCTAGATCACCCCAGGCCCCTTCTAAAAGTCCCCAGGCCCTTCTAGAGCACCCCAGGACCATTCTAAAAGCCCCCAGACCCTTCTAGAGCCCCCCCGGACCCTTCTAAAAGACCCCAGACCCTTCTAGAGGACCCCAGGGCCCTTCTGAAAGCCAGCAGAACATTCTAGAGTCACCCAGGACCCTTCTAAAGGCACCCAGACCCTTCTAGAGCCCCCCAGGACCCTTCTAAAAGCGCCCAGACCCTTCTAGAGACTCCCAGGACCCTTCTGAAAGACCCCAGAACCTTCTAGAGCCCTCCAGGACCCTTCTAAAAGCACCCAGACCCTTCTAGTGCATCCGAGGACCCTTCTAAAATTCCCCAGACCCTTCTAGAGCACCCCAGGACACTTCTAAAAGCCCCCAGACCATTCTAGAACACCCCCGTACCCTTCTAAAAACCCCCAGACCCTTCTAGAGCCACCCAGGACCCTTATAAAAGCCCCCAGACCCTTCTAGAGCCTCCCAGGACCATTCTAAAAGCCCCCAGACCCTTCTAGAGCCCCCCAGGACCCTTCTAAAAGACCCCAGACCCTTCTAGAGCCGCCTAGGATCCTTCAAAAAGCATAAAGACCCTTCTAGACCGTCCCCAGATCATTCTAAAAGCCCCCAGACCCTTCTAGAGCCACTCAGGACCCTTCTAAATGCCCCCAGACCCTTCTAGAGCCCCCCAGGACCATTCTACAAGCCCCCAGACCCTTCTAGATCCACCCAGGACCCTTCTAAAAGCACCCAGACGCTTCTAGAGGCCCCCAGGACCCGTCTAAAAGCCTCTAGACCCTTCTCGAGCCCCCCAGGACCTTTCTAAAAGCACCCAGACCCTTATAGAGGCTCCCCGGACCCTTATAAAAGCACCCCGACCCTTCTAGAGGCCCCCAGGACCCGTCTAAAAGACTCTAGACCCTTCTAGAGCCCCCCAGGACCTTTCTAAAAGTCCCCAGACTCTTCTAGACCCTTCCCGGATCACTCTAAAAGCCCCCAGACCCTTCTAGAGCCACCTAGGATCCTTCAAAAAGCACCCAGACCTTTCTAGACCGTCCCCGGATCATTCTAAAAGCTACCAGACCCTTCTAGAGCCCTCCAGGATCATTCTAAAAGCCCCCAGACCCTTCTAGAGCCCCCCAGGATCATTCCAAAAGCCCCCAGACCCTTCTAGAGCCCCCTAGGACCCATCTAAAAGCCCCCAGACCCTTCTAGAGGCACCTAGGACCCTTCTAAAAGGCCCCAGACCCTTCTAGACCCTCCCCGGATCCTTCGAAAAGACCCCAGACCCTTCTAGAGCCCCCCAGGATCATTCTAAAAGCACCCACAACCTTCTAGAGCCCCCCAGTACCCTTCTAAAAGCCCCTAGACCCTTCTAGAGCCCCCCAGGACCCTTCTAAAAGCCCCCAAACCCTTCAAGAGGCACCCAGGACCCCTCTTAATGAACCCCGTCCCTTCTAGATCACCCCAGGCCCCTTCTAAAAGTCCCCAGGCCCTTCTAGAGCACCCCAGGACCATTCTAAAAGCCCCCAGACCCTTCTAGAGCCCCCCCGGACCCTTCTAAAAGACCCCAGACCCTTCTAGAGGACCCCAGGGCCCTTCTGAAAGCCAGCAGAACATTCTAGAGTCACCCAGGACCCTTCTAAAGGCACCCAGACCCTTCTAGAGCCCCCCAGGACCCTTCTAAAAGCGCCCAGACCCTTCTAGAGACTCCCAGGACCCTTCTGAAAGACCCCAGAACCTTCTAGAGCCCTCCAGGACCCTTCTAAAAGCACCCAGACCCTTCTAGAGCATCCGAGGACCCTTCTAAAATTCCCCAGACCCTTCTAGAGCACCCCAGGACACTTCTAAAAGCCCCCAGACCATTCTAGAACACCCCCGTACCCTTCTAAAAACCCCCAGACCCTTCTAGAGCCACCCAGGACCCTTCTAAAAGCCCCCAGACCCTTCTAGACCCCCCCAGGACCCTTCTAAAAGCCCCCAGACCCTTCTAGAGACCCCCAGGACCCATCTGAAAGCTCCCAGAACTTTCTAGAGCCCCCCAGGACCCTTCTAAAAGCCCCCAGACCCTTCTAGAGCATCCGAGGACCCTTCTAAAAGCACCCAGACCCTTCTAGAGCATCCGAGGACCCTTCTAAAAGCCCCCAGAACCCTCTAGAGCCACCCAGGACTCTTCTAAAAGCCCCCAGACCCTTCTAGAGCCTCCCAGGACCCTTCTAAAAGCCCCCAGACCCTTCTAGATCCCCCCAATACCATTCTAAAGGCCCACAGACCTTTCTAGACCCTCCCTGGATCATTCTAAAAGCCCCCAGACCCTTCTAGAGCCCCCCAGGATCATTCTAAAAGCCCCCAAACCCTTCTAGAGCACCCTAGGATCCATCTAAAAGCCCCCAGACCCATCTAGAGGCCCCTAGGACCCTTCTAAAAGACCCCAGACCCTTCTAGACCCTCCCCGGATCCTTCGAAAAGACCCCAGACCCTTCTAGAGCCCCCCAGGATCATTCTAAAAGCCCCCAGACCCTTCTAGAGGCCCCCAGGACCCTTCTAAAAGCCCCCAGAACCTTCTAGACCCTCCCCGGATCATTCTAAAAGCCCCCAGACCCTTCTAGAGACCCCCATGACCCTTCTAAAAGCACTCAGACCCTTCTAGAGGGCCCCAGGACCCTTCTAAAAGCACCCAGACCCTTCTAGAGCCTCCCAGGACCATTCTAAAAGCCCCCAGACCCTTCTAGAGCCCCCCAGGACCCTTCTGAAAGGCCGCAGACACATCTAGACACTCCCCGGATCTTTCTAAAAGCCCCCAGACCCTTCTAGAGCACTCCAGGACCCTTCTAAAAGCCCCCAGACCATTCTAGAGCCCCCCAAGGCCCCTCTTAAGGAACCCCGTCCCTTCTAGGACACCCCAGGACCCTTCTTAAAGTCCCCAGACCCTTCTAGAGCACCCCAGGACCCTTCTAAAAGCCCCCAGACCCTTCTAGAGGCCCCCGGACCATTCTAAAAGCCTCCAGACCCTACTAAAGGACCCCTGGACCCATCTGAAAGCCCCCAGAACCTTCTTGAGCATCCCAGGACAGTTGTAAAAGCACCCAGACCCTTCTAGAGCATCCCAGGACAGTTCTAAAAGCCCCCAGACCCTTCTAGAGCCTCCCAGGACCCTTCTAAAAGCTCCCAGACCCTTCTAGAGCCCCCCAGGACCCTTCTGAAAGCCCCCAGAACATTCTAGAGCCCCCCAGGACCCTTCTAAAAGCCCCCAGACCCTTCTAGAGCATCCGAGGACCCTTCTAAAAGCACCGAGACACTTCTAGAGCATCTCAGGACCCTTCTAAAAGCACCCAGACCCTTCTAGAGGCCCCTAGGACCCTTCTAAAAGCCCCCAGAACCCTCTAGAGCCACCCAGGACCCTTCTAAAAGCACCCAGACCCTTCTAGAGCCCCCCAGGACCATTCTAAAGGCCCCCAGACCTTTCTAGACCCTCCCCGGATCATTCTAAAAGCCCCCAGACCCTTCTAGAGGCCCCCAGGACCCTTCTAAAAGCCCCCAGACCCTTCTAGAGCCTCCCAGGACCCTTCTAAAAGCACCCAGACCCTTCTAGAGCCCCCCAATACCATTCTAAAGGCCCCCAGACCTTTCTAGACCCTCCCCGGATCATTCTAAAAGCCCCCAGACCCTTCTAGAGCCCCCCAGGATCATTCTAAAAGCACCCAGACATTTCTAGAGCCCCCTAGGACCCATCTAAAAGCCCCCAGACCCATCTAGAGGCCCCTAGGACCCTTCTAAAAGACCCCAGACCCTTCTAGACCCTCCCCGGATCCTTCGACAAGACCCCAGACCCTTCTAGAGCCCCCCAGGATCATTCTAAAAGCCCCCAGACCCTTCTAGAGGCCCCCAGGAACCTTCTAAAAGCCCCCAGACCATTCTAGAGCCCCCCAGGACCCTTCTAAAGGCCCCCAGACCCTTCTAGACCCTCCCCGGATCATTCTAAAAGCCCCCAGATTCTTCTAGAGCCTCCCAGGACCATTCTAATAGACCCCCGACCTTTCTAGACCCTCCCCGGATCCTTCTAAATGAACCCAGACCTTTCTAGTGCCCCCCAGAACCCCTCTAAAAGCCTCCAGACCCTTGTAGAGCCCCCCAGGACCCGTCTAAAAGCGCCCAGACCCTTCTAGACCCTCCCCTGATCATTCTAAAAGACCCCAGACCCTTCTAAAACCTCCCAGAACCATTCTAAAAGAACCCAGACCCTTCTAGACCCTCCCCGGATTATTCTAAAAGCCCCCAGACCCTTCTAGAGCCCCCCCAGACCCTTCTAAAAGCCTCCAGACCCTTCTAGAGCCCCCCCGAACCACTCTAATAGTTCTCAGACCCTTCTAGAGGCCCCCAGGACCACTCTATAAGTCCCCAGACCCTTCTAGAGAACCCCAGGAACCTTCTAAAAGCCCCCAGACCCTTCTAGAGCCTCCCAGGAGCCTTCTAAAAACCCCCAGACCCTTCTAGAGCCCCCCGGGCCACTCTAATAGATCCCAGATCCTTCTAGAGGCCCCCAGGATAATTCTAAATGCCCCCAGACCCTTCTAGAGAACCCCGGGACCATTCTAAAAGCCCCCAGACCCTTCTAGAGCCCCCCAGGACCCTTCTAAAAACCCCAGAACCTTCTAGACCCTTCCCGGATCATTCTAAAAGACCCCAGACCCTTCTAGAGACCCCCATGACACTTCTAAAAGCACTCAGACCCTTCTAGAGGGCCCCAGGACCCTTCTAAAAGCACCCAAACCCTTCTAGAGCCTCCCAGGACCATTCTAAAAGCCCCCAGACCCTTCTAGACCCCCCCAGGACCCTTCTAAAAGCCCCCAGACCCTTCTAGAGCCCCCCAGGACCATTCTGAAAGGCCGCAGACACATCTAGACACTCCCCGGATCTTTCTAAAAGACCCCAGACACTTCTAGAGATCCCCAGGAGCATTCTAAAAGCCCCCAGACCCTTCTAGAGCACTCCAGGACCCTTCTAAAAGCACCCAGACCCTTCTAGAGCCCCCCAGGGCCCCTCTTAAGGCACCCCGTCCCTTCTAGGACACCCCAGGACCCTTCTTAATGTCCCCAGACCCTTCTAGAGCACCCCAGGACCCTTCTAAAAGCCCCCAGACCCATCTAGAGGCCCCTAGGACCCTTCTAAAAGACCCCAGACCCTTCTAGACCCTCCCCGGATCCTTCGACAAGACCCCAGACCCTTCTAGAGCCCCCCAGGATCATTCTAAAAGCCCCAGACCCTTCTAGAGGCCCCCAGGAACCTTCTAAAAGCCCCCAGACCATTCTAGAGCCCCCCAGGACCCTTCTAAAGGCCCCCAGACCCTTCTAGACCCTCCCCGGATCATTCTAAAAGCCCCCAGATTCTTCTAGAGCCTCCCAGGACCATTCTAATAGACCCCCGACCTTTCTAGACCCTCCCCGGATCCTTCTAAATGAACCCAGACCTTTCTAGTGCCCCCCAGAACCCCTCTAAAAGCCTCCAGACCCTTGTAGAGCCCCCCAGGACCCGTCTAAAAGCGCCCAGACCCTTCTAGACCCTCCCCTGATCATTCTAAAAGACCCCAGACCCTTCTAAAACCTCCCAGAACCATTCTAAAAGAACCCAGACCCTTCTAGACCCTCCCCGGATTATTCTAAAAGCCCCCAGACCCTTCTAGAGCCCCCCCAGACCCTTCTAAAAGCCTCCAGACCCTTCTAGAGCCCCCCCGAACCACTCTAATAGTTCTCAGACCCTTCTAGAGGCCCCCAGGACCACTCTATAAGTCCCCAGACCCTTCTAGAGAACCCCAGGAACCTTCTAAAAGCCCCCAGACCCTTCTAGAGCCTCCCAGGAGCCTTCTAAAAACCCCCAGACCCTTCTAGAGCCCCCCGGGCCACTCTAATAGATCCCAGATCCTTCTAGAGGCCCCCAGGATAATTCTAAATGCCCCCAGACCCTTCTAGAGAACCCCGGGACCATTCTAAAAGCCCCCAGACCCTTCTAGAGCCCCCCAGGACCCTTCTAAAAACCCCAGAACCTTCTAGACCCTTCCCGGATCATTCTAAAAGACCCCAGACCCTTCTAGAGACCCCCATGACACTTCTAAAAGCACTCAGACCCTTCTAGAGGGCCCCAGGACCCTTCTAAAAGCACCCAAACCCTTCTAGAGCCTCCCAGGACCATTCTAAAAGCCCCCAGACCCTTCTAGACCCCCCCAGGACCCTTCTAAAAGCCCCCAGACCCTTCTAGAGCCCCCCAGGACCATTCTGAAAGGCCGCAGACACATCTAGACACTCCCCGGATCTTTCTAAAAGACCCCAGACACTTCTAGAGATCCCCAGGAGCATTCTAAAAGCCCCCAGACCCTTCTAGAGCACTCCAGGACCCTTCTAAAAGCACCCAGACCCTTCTAGAGCCCCCCAGGGCCCCTCTTAAGGCACCCCGTCCCTTCTAGGACACCCCAGGACCCTTCTTAATGTCCCCAGACCCTTCTAGAGCACCCCAGGACCCTTCTAAAAGCCCCCAGACCCTTCTAGAGCCCCCCCGGACCCTTCTAAAAGCCTACAGACCCTACTAGAGCCCCCTAGGATGCTCCAAAAAGCACCCAGACACTTCTAGAGACCCCCAGGACCCTTCTAAAAGCCCCCAGACCCTTCTAGAGCCACCCAGGACGCTTCTAAAAGCCCCCAGACCCTTCTAGAGCCCCCCAGGACCCTTCTAAAAGCCCCCAGACCCTTCTAGAGCCACACAGGACCCTTCTAAAAGACCCCAGACCCTTCTAGAGCCACCCAGGACCCTTCTGAAAGCCTGCAGAACATTCTAGAGTCACCCAGGACCCTTCGAAAAGCTCCCAGACCTTTCTAGATACCCCTAGGACCCTTCTAAAAGCCCCCAGACCCTTCTAGAGCCCCCCAGGACCCTTCTAAAAGCACCCAGACCCTTCTAGAGGCCCCCAGGACCCGTCTAAAAGCCTCTAGACCCTTCTAGATCCCCCCAGGACCTTTCTAAAAGCACCCAGACCCTTCTAGAGGCTCCCCGGACCCTTATAAAAGCACCCCGACCCTTCTAGAGCCACCCAGGGCCCCTCTTAAGGCACCCCGTCCCTTCTAGGACACCCCAGGACCCTTCTTAAAGTCCCCAGACCCTTCTAGAGGCCCCCAGGACCCTTCTAAAAGCCCCCAGACCCTTCTAGAGCCCCCCAGTACCCTTCTAAAAGCCCCTAGACCCTTCTAGAGCCCCCCAGGACCCTTCTAAAAGCCCCCAGACCCTTCAAGAGGCACCCAGGACCCCTCCTAATGAACCCCGTCCCTTCTAGATCACCCCAGGACCCTTCTAAAAGTCCCCAGGCCCTTCTAGAGCACCCCAGGACCATTCTAAAAGCCCCCAGACCCTTCTAGAGCCCCCCCGGACCCTTCTAAAAGACCCCAGACCCTTCTAGAGGACCCCAGGACCCTTCTGAAAGCCAGCAGAACATTCTAGAGTCACTCAGGACCCTTCTAAAGGCAACCAGACCTTTCTAGAGCCCCCCAGGACCCTTCTAAAAGCGCCCAGACCCTTCTAGAGACTCCCAGGACCCTTCTGAAAGCCCCCAGAACATTCTAGAGCCCTCCAGGACCCTTCTAAAAGCACCCAGACCCTTCTAGAGCATCCGAGGACCCTTCTAAAATACCCCAGACCCTTCTAGAGCACCCCAGGACACTTCTAAAAGCCCCCAGACCCTTCTAGAGCCCCCCCGGACCCTTCTAAAAGCCCCCAGACCCTTCTAGAGCCACCCAGGACCCTTCTAAAAGCCCCCAGACCATTCTAGAGCCCCCCAGGACCCTTCTAAAAGCCCCCAGACCCTTCTAGAGACCCCCAGGACCCATCTGAAAGCTCCCAGAACTTTCTAGAGCCCCCCAGGACCCTTCTGAAAGACCCCAGACCCTTCTAGAGCATCCGAGGACCCTTCTAAAAGCACCCAGACCCTTCTAGAGCATCCCAGGACCCTTCTAAAAGCCCCCAGACCCTTCTAGAGGCCCTAGGACCCTTCTAAAACCACCCAGAACCCTCTAGATCCACCCAGGACTTTTCTAAAAGCCCCCAGACCCTTCTAGAGATTCCCAGGACCCTTCTAAAAGCACCCAGACCCTTCTAGAGCCCCCCAATACCATTCTAAAGGCCCCCAGACCTTTCTAGACCCTCCCCGGATCATTCTAAAAGCCCCCAGACCCTTCTAGAGCCCCCCAGGATCATTCTAAAAGCCCCCAGACCCTTCTAGAGCCCCCTAGGACCCATCTAAAAGCCCCCAGACCCATCTAGAGGCCCCTAGGACCCTTCCTAAAGACCCCAGACCCTTCTAGACCCTCCCCGGATCTTTCGACAAGACCCCAGACCCTTCTAGAGCCCCCCAGGATCATTCTAAAAGCCCCCAGACCCTTCTAGAGGCCCCCAGGAACCTTCTAAAAGCCCCCAGACCATTCTAGAGCCCCCCAGGACCCTTCTAAAGGCCCCCAGACCCTTCTAGACCCTCCCCGGATCATTCTAAAAGCCCCCAGATTCTTCTAGAGCCTCCCAGGACCATTCTAATAGACCCCCGACCTTTCTAGACCCTCCCGGATCCTTCTAAATGAACCCAGACCTTTCTAGTGCCCCCCAGAACCCCTCTAAAAGCCTCCAGACCCCTGTAGAGCCCCCCAGGACCCGTCTAAAAGCACCCCGACCCTTCTAGAGGCCCCCAGGACCCGTCTAAAAGACTCTAGACCCTTCTAGAGCCCCCCAGGACCTTTCTAAAAGTCCCCACACTCTTCTAGACCCTTCCCGGATCACTCTAAAAGCCCCCAGACCCTTCTAGAGCCACCTAGGATCCTTCAAAAAGCACCCAGACCTTTCTAGACCGTCCCCGGATCATTCTAAAAGCTACCAGACCCTTCTAGAGCCCTCCAGGATCATTCTAAAAGCCCCCAGACCCTTCTAGAGCCCCCCAGGATCATTCCAAAAGCCCCCAGACCCTTCTAGAGCCCCCTAGGACCCATCTAAAAGCCCCCAGACCCTTCTAGAGGCACCTAGGACCCTTCTAAAAGCCCCCAGACCCTTCTAGACCCTCCCCGGATCCTTCGAAAAGACCCCAGACCCTTCTAGAGCCCCCCAGGATCATTCTAAAAGCACCCACAACCTTCTAGAGCCCCCCAGTACCCTTCTAAAAGCCCCTAGACCCTTCTAGAGCCCCCCAGGACCCTTCTAAAAGCCCCCAGACCCTTCAAGAGGCACCCAGGACCCCTCTTAATGAACCCCGTCCCTTCTAGATCACCCCAGGCCCCTTCTAAAAGTCCCCAGGCCCTTCTAGAGCACCCCAGGACCATTCTAAAAGCCCCCAGACCCTTCTAGAGCCCCCCCGGACCCTTCTAAAAGACCCCAGACCCTTCTAGAGGACCCCAGGGCCCTTCTGAAAGCCAGCAGAACATTCTAGAGTCACCCAGGACCCTTCTAAAGGCACCCAGACCCTTCTAGAGCCCCCCAGGACCCTTCTAAAAGCGCCCAGACCCTTCTAGAGACTCCCAGGACCCTTCTGAAAGACCCCAGAACCTTCTAGAGCCCTCCAGGACCCTTCTAAAAGCACCCAGACCCTTCTAGAGCATCCGAGGACCCTTCTAAAATTCCCCAGACCCTTCTAGAGCACCCCAGGACACTTCTAAAAGCCCCCAGACCATTCTAGAACACCCCCGTACCCTTCTAAAAACCCCCAGACCCTTCTAGAGCCACCCAGGACCCTTCTAAAAGCCCCCAGACCATTCTAGAGCCCCCCAGGACCCTTCTAAAAGCCCCCAGACCCTTCTAGAGACACCCAGGACCCATCTGAAAGCTCCCAGAACTTTCTAGAGCCCCCCAGGACCCTTCTAAAAGCCCCCAGACCCTTCTAGATCATCCGAGGACCCTTCTAAAAGCACCCAGACCCTTCTAGAGGCCCCTAGGACCCTTCTAAAAGCCCCCAGACCATTCTAGAGCCCCCCAGGACCCTTCTAAAAGCCCCCAGACCCTTCTAGAGACCCCCAGGACCAATCTGAAAGCTCCCAGAACTTTCTAGAGCCCCCCAGGACCCTTCTAAAAGCCCCCAGACCCTTCTAGAGCATCCGAGGACCCTTCTAAAAGCACCCAGACCCTTCTAGAGCATCCGAGGACCCTTCTAAAAGCCCCCAGAACCCTCTAGAGCCACCCAGGACTCTTCTAAAAGCCCCCAGACCCTTCTAGAGCCTCCCAGGACCCTTCTAAAAGCACCCAGACCCTTCTAGATCCCCCCAATACCATTCTAAAGGCCCACAGACCTTTCTAGACCCTCCCTGGATCATTCTAAAAGCCCCCAGACCCTTCTAGAGCCCCCCAGGATCATTCTAAAAGCCCCCAAACCCTTCTAGAGCCCCCTAGGACCCATCTAAAAGCCCCCAGACCCATCTAGAGGCCCCTAGGACCCTTCTAAAAGACCCCAGACCCTTCTAGACCCTCCCCGGATCCTTCGAAAAGACCCCAGACCCTTCTAGAGCCCCCCAGGATCATTCTAAAAGCCCCCAGACCCTTCTAGAGCCACCCAGGACCCTTCTAAAAGCCCCCAGAACCTTCTAGACCCTCCCCGGATCATTCTAAAAGCCCCCAGACCCTTCTAGAGACCCCCATGACCCTTCTAAAAGCACTCAGACCCTTCTAGAGGGCCCCAGGACCCTTCTAAAAGCACCCAGAACCTTCTAGAGCCTCCCAGGACCATTCTAAAAGCCCCCAGACCCTTCTAGACCCCCCCAGGACCCTTCTAAAAGCCCCCAGACCCTTCTAGAGCCCCCCAGGACCCTTCTGAAAGGCCGCAGACACATCTAGACACTCCCCGGATCTTTCTAAAAGCCCCCAGACCCTTCTAGAGCACTCCAGGACCCTTCTAAAAGCCCCCAGACCATTCTAGAGCCCCCCAAGGCCCCTCTTAAGGAACCCCGTCCCTTCTAGGACACCCCAGGACCCTTCTTAAAGTCCCCAGACCCTTCTAGAGCACCCCAGGACCCTTCTAAAAGCCCCCAGACCCTTCTAGAGGCCCCCGGACCATTCTAAAAGCCTCCAGACCCTACTAAAGGACCCCTGGACCCATCTGAAAGCCCCCAGAACCTTCTTGAGCATCCCAGGACAGTTGTAAAAGCACCCAGACCCTTCTAGAGCATCCCAGGACAGTTCTAAAAGCCCCCAGACCCTTCTAGAGCCTCCCAGGACCCTTCTAAAAGCTCCCAGACCCTTCTAGAGCCCCCCAGGACCCTTCTGAAAGCCCCCAGAACATTCTAGAGCCCCCCAGGACCCTTCTAAAAGCCCCCAGACCCTTCTAGAGCATCCGAGGACCCTTCTAAAAGCACCGAGACACTTCTAGAGCATCTCAGGACCCTTCTAAAAGCACCCAGACCCTTCTAGAGGCCCCTAGGACCCTTCTAAAAGCCCCCAGAACCCTCTAGAGCCACCCAGGACCCTTCTAAAAGCACCCAGACCCTTCTAGAGCCCCCCAGGACCATTCTAAAGGCCCCCAGACCTTTCTAGACCCTCCCCGGATCATTCTAAAAGCCCCCAGACCCTTCTAGAGGCCCCCAGGACCCTTCTAAAAGCCCCCAGACCCTTCTAGAGCCTCCCAGGACCCTTCTAAAAGCACCCAGACCCTTCTAGAGCCCCCCAATACCATTCTAAAGGCCCCCAGACCTTTCTAGACCCTCCCCGGATCATTCTAAAAGCCCCCAGACCCTTCTAGAGCCCCCCAGGATCATTCTAAAAGCACCCAGACATTTCTAGAGCCCCCTAGGACCCATCTAAAAGCCCCCAGACCCATCTAGAGGCCCCTAGGACCCTTCTAAAAGACCCCAGACCCTTCTAGACCCTCCCCGGATCCTTCGACAAGACCCCAGACCCTTCTAGAGTCCCCCAGGATCATTCTAAAAGCCCCCAGACCCTTCTAGAGGCCCCCAGGAACCTTCTAAAAGCCCCCAGACCATTCTAGAGCCCCCCAGGACCCTTCTAAAGGCCCCCAGACCCTTCTAGACCCTCCCCGGATCATTCTAAAAGCCCCCAGATTCTTCTAGAGCCTCCCAGGACCATTCTAATAGACCCCCGACCTTTCTAGACCCTCCCCGGATCCTTCTAAATGAACCCAGACCTTTCTAGTGCCCCCCAGAACCCCTCTAAAAGCCTCCAGACCCTTGTAGAGCCCCCCAGGACCCGTCTAAAAGCGCCCAGACCCTTCTAGACCCTCCCCTGATCATTCTAAAAGACCCCAGACCCTTCTAAAACCTCCCAGAACCATTCTAAAAGAACCCAGACCCTTCTAGACCCTCCCCGGATTATTCTAAAAGCCCCCAGACCCTTCTAGAGCCCCCCCAGACCCTTCTAAAAGCCTCCAGACCCTTCTAGAGCCCCCCCGAACCACTCTAATAGTTCTCAGACCCTTCTAGAGGCCCCCAGGACCCTTCTATAAGTCCCCAGACCCTTCTAGAGAACCCCAGGAACCTTCTAAAAGCCCCCAGACCCTTCTAGAGCCTCCCAGGAGCCTTCTAAAAACCCCCAGACCCTTCTAGAGCCCCCCGGGCCACTCTAATAGATCCCAGATCCTTCTAGAGGCCCCCAGGATAATTCTAAATGCCCCCAGACCCTTCTAGAGAACCCCGGGACCATTCTAAAAGCCCCCAGACCCTTCTAGAGCCCCCCAGGACCCTTCTAAAAACCCCAGAACATTCTAGACCCTTCCCGGATCATTCTAAAAGACCCCAGACCCTTCTAGAGACCCCCATGACCCTTCTAAAAGCCCCCAGACCCTTCTAGAGGGCCCCAGGACCCTTCTAAAAGCACCCAAACCCTTCTAGAGCCTCCCAGGACCATTCTAAAAGCCCCCAGACCCTTCTAGACCCCCCCAGGACCCTTCTAAAAGCCCCCAGACCCTTCTAGAGCCCCCCAGGACCATTCTGAAAGGCCGCAGACACATCTAGACACTCCCCGGATCTTTCTAAAAGACCCCAGACACTTCTAGAGATCCCCAGGAGCATTCTAAAAGCCCCCAGACCCTTCTAGAGCACTCCAGGACCCTTCTAAAAGCACCCAGACCCTTCTAGAGCCCCCCAGGGCCCCTCTTAAGGCACTCCGTCCCTTCTAGGACACCCCAGGACCCTTCTTAATGTCCCCAGACCCTTCTAGAGCACCCCAGGACCCTTCTAAAAGCCCCCAGACCCTTCTAGAGCCCCCCCGGACCCTTCTAAAAGCCTCCAGACCCTACTAGAGCCCCCTAGGATGCTCCAAAAAGCACCCAGACACTTCTAGAGACCCCCAGGACCCTTCTAAAAGCCCCCAGACCCTTCTAGAGCCACCCAGGACGCTTCTAAAAGCCCCCAGACCCTTCTAGAGCCCCCCAGGACCCTTCTAAAAGCCCCCAGACCCTTCTAGAGCCACACAGGACCCTTCTAAAAGACCCCAGACCCTTCTAGAGCCACCCAGGACCCTTCTGAAAGCCTGCAGAACATTCTAGAGTCACCCAGGACCCTTCTAAAGGCACACAGACCCTTCTAGAGCCCCCCAGAACCCTTCGAAAAGCTCCCAGACCTTTCTAGATACCCCTAGGACCCTTCTAAAAGCCCCCAGACCCTTCTAGAGCCCCCCAGGACCCTTCTACAAGCCCCCAGACCCTTCTAGAGCCACCCAGGACCCTTTTAAAAGTACCCAGACCCTTCTAGAGGCCCCCAGGACCCGTCTAAAAGCCTCTAGACCCTTCTAGATCCCCCCAGGACCTTTCTAAAAGCACCCAGACCCTTCTAGAGCCACCCAGGGCCCCTCTTAAGGCACCCCGTCCCTTCTAGGACACCCCAGGACCCTTCTTAAAGTCCCCAGACCCTTCTAGAGCAACCCAGGACCCTTCTAAAAGCCCCCAGACCCTTCTAGAGCCCCCCAGTACCCTTCTAAAAGCCCCTAGACCCTTCTAGAGCCCCCCAGGACCCTTCTAAAAGCCCCCAGACCCTTCAAGAGGCACCCAGGACCCCTCCTAATGAACCCCGTCCCTTCTAGATCACCCCAGGACCCTTCTAAAAGTCCCCAGGCCCTTCTAGAGCACCCCAGGACCATTCTAAAAGCCCCCAGACCCTTCTAGAGCCCCCCCGGACCCTTCTAAAAGACCCCAGACCCTTCTAGAGGACCCCAGGACCCTTCTGAAAGCCAGCAGAACATTCTAGAGTCACTCAGGACCCTTCTAAAGGCAACCAGACCTTTCTAGAGCCCCCCAGGACCCTTCTAAAAGCGCCCAGACCCTTCTAGAGACTCCCAGGACCATTCTGAAAGGCCGCAGACACATCTAGACACTCCCCGGATCTTTCTAAAAGACCCCAGACACTTCTAGAGATCCCCAGGAGCATTCTAAAAGCCCCCAGACCCTTCTAGAGCACTCCAGGACCCATCTAAAAGCCCCCAGACCCTTCTAGAGCCCCCCAGGGCCCGTCTTAAGGCACTCCGTCCCTTCTAGGACACACCAGGACCCTTCTTAAAGTCCCCAGACCCTTCTAGAGCACCCCAGGACCCTTCTAAAAGCTCCCAGACCCTTCTAGAGCCCCCCCGGACCCTTCTAAAAGCCTCCAGACCCTACTAGAGGACCCCTGGACCCTTCTGAAAGCCCCCAGAACCTTCTAGAGCATCCCAGGACAGTTCTAAAAGCCCCCAGACCCTTCTAGAGCATCCCAGGACAGTTCTAAAAGCCCCCAGACCCTTCTAGAGCCTCCCAGGACCCTTCTAAAAGCCCCCAGACCCTTCTAGAGCCCCCCAGGGCCCGTCTTAAGGCACTCCGTCCCTTCTAGGACACACCAGGACCCTTCTTAAAGTCCCCAGACCCTTCTAGAGCACCCCAGGACCCTTCTAAAAGCCCCCAGACCCTTCTAGAGCCCCCCAGGACCCTTCTAAAAGCCTCCAGACCCTACTAGAGCCACCTAGGATGCTCCAAAAAGCACCCAGACCCTTCTAGAGACCACCAGGACCCTTCTAAAAGCCCCCAGACCCTTCTAGAGCCCCCCAGGACCCTTCTAAAAGCCCCCAGACCCTTCTAGAGCCACCCAGGACGCTTCTAAAAGCCCCCAGACCCTTCTAGAGACCACCAGGACCCTTCTAAAAGCCCCCAGACCCTTCTAGAGCCCCCCAGGACCCTTCTAAAAGACCCCAGACCCTTCTAGAGCCACCCAGGACCCTTCTGAAAGCCTGCAGAACATTCTAGAGTCACCCAGGACCCTTCTAAAGGCACACAGATCCTTCTAGAGCCCCCCAGAACCCTTCGAAAAGCTCCCAGACCTTTCTAGATACCCCTAGGACCCTTCTAAAAGCCCCCAGACCCTTCTAGAGCCCCCCAGGACCCTTCTACAAGCCCCCAGACCCTTCTAGAGCCACCCAGGACCCTTCTAAAAGTACCCAGACCCTTCTAGAGGCCCCCAGGACCCGTCTAAAAGCCTCTAGACCCTTCTAGAGCCCCCCAGGACCTTTCTAAAAACACCCAGATCCTTCTAGAGGCTCCCCGGACCCTTATAAAAGCAACCCGACCCTTCTAGAGCCTCCCAGTACCCTTCTAAAAGCAACCAGACCCTTCTAGAGAACCCCAGGACCCTTCTAAAAGCCCCCAGACCCTTCTAGAGCCCCCCAGGATCATTCCAAAAGACCCCAGACCATTCTAGAGGCTCCCCGGTCCCTTATAAATGCACCCCGACCATTCTAGAGTCTCCCAGGACCCTTCTAAAAGCCACCAGACCCTTCTAGAGACCCCCAGGACCCTTCTAAAAGCCCCCAGACCCTTCTAGAAACTCCCCGGATCCTTCTAAACGCCCTCAGACCCTTCTAGACCCCCCTAGGATCCTTCGAAAAGCACCCAGACCCTTCTAGACCGTCCCCGGATCATTCTAAAAGCCCCCAGACCCTTCTAGAGCCCCCCAGGAACCTTCTAAAAGCCCCCTGACCCTTCTAGAGCCCCCTATGACCCATCTAAAAGCCCCCAGACCCTTCTAGAGGTCCACAGGACCCTTCTAAAAGCCCCCAGACCCTTCTAGACCTTCCCCGGATCCTTCTAAAAAACCCCAGACCATTCTAGAGCCTCCCAGGACCATTCTAAAGCCCTCAGACCCTTCTAGAGGACCCCAGGACCCTTCTAAAAGCCCCCAGACACTTCTAGAGCCCCCCCGGACCCTTCTAAAAGCCTACAGACCCTTCTAGAGCACCCCAGGACCATTCTAAAAGCCCCCAGACCAATCTAGAGGTCCCCAGGGCCCTCTTAAGGCACCCCGTCCATTCTAGAGCACCCCAGGACCCTTCTAAAAGTCCCCAGACCCTTCTAGAGCACCCCAGGACCCTTCTAAAAGCCCCAAGACCCTTCTAGAGCCCCCCAGGACCCTTCTAAAAGCACCCAGACCCTTATAGAGGCCCCCAGGACCCTTCTGAAAGCCCCAAGAACCTTCTAGAGCATCCCAGGACCCTTCTAAAAGAACCCAGACCCTTCTAGAGCTCCCCAGGACCCTTCTAAAAGCCCCCAGACCATTCTAGAGACCCCCATGACCCTTCTGAAAGCCTCCAGAACCTTCTAGATCCACCCAGGACCCTTCTAAAAGCCACCAGACCCTTCTAGAGCCCCCCAGGACCATTCTAAAAGCACCCAGACCCTTCTAGAGACACCCAGGACCCTTCTAAATGCCCCCAGACCCTTCTAGATTAGCCAGGACCCTTCTAAAAGCAACCAGAACCTTCTAGAGCCACCCAGGACCATTCTAAAAGCTCCCAAACCCTTCTAGAGCCTCCCAGGACCCTTCTAAAAGCACCCAGACCCTTCTAGAGAGCCCCAGGACCATTCTAAAGGCCCCCAGACTCTTCTAGACCCTCCCCGGATCATTCTAAAAGCCCTCAGACCCTTCTAGAGACCCCCAGGACCCTTCTAAAGGCCCCCAGACCCTTCTAGACCCTCCCCGGATCATTCTAAAAGCCCCCAGACCCTTCTAGAGCCTCGCAGGACCCCTCTAAAAGCCCCCAGACCCTTCTAGAGCCTCGCAGGACCCCTCTAAAAGCCTCCAGACCCTTCTAGAGGCCCCCAGGACCCTTCTAAAAGTCCCCAGACCCTTCTAGAACCTTCCAGGACCCTTCTAAAAGCCCCCAGACCCTTTTAGAGCACCCCCGGACCCCTCTGATATATCCCACACCATTCTAGAGGAAACCAGGATACTTTCAAAAGCCCACAAACCCTTCTAGAGAACCCCAGGACCATTCTAAAAGCCCCCAGACCATTCTAGAGCCCCCCAGGGCCCTTCTAAAAGCCCCGAGACCCTTCTAGGAGAGACGGGGGTCCTTAAGAGGGGCCTTGGGGTCCTCTAGAAGGGTCTGGGGGCTTATAGAAGTGTCCTGGCGGGCTCTCGAAGGGTCTGGGTTCTTTGAGAAGGGTCTTTGGGTGGCTCTAGAAGGGTCTGGGGTCTTTTGGAAGGGTCCTGGGTGCCTCAAGAAGGGTCTGGGGTCTTTTATAGGGTCCTGGGGGTCTCTAGAAGGGTCTGGGTGCTTTTAGAAGGGTCCTGGGGAGCTCTAGAAGGGTCTGGGGTCTTTTAAAAGGGTCCCGGGAGGCTGTAGAAGGGTCTGGGGGCTTTTAGAATTGTCATGCGGGTCTCTAGAAGGGTCTGGGTCCTGTTAGAAGGGTCCTTGGGGGCTCTAGAAGGGTCTGAGTATCATTAGAGGGGCCTTGGGGGCATCTAGAAGGGTCTGGGGGATATTAGAAGGGTCCTGGAGAGCTCTAGAAGGGTCTTGGGGCTTTTAGAAGGGTCCTGGGAGGCTCTAGAAGGGTCTGGGGGCTTTTAGATGGGTCCTGCGGGTCTCTAGAAGGGTCTGGGTGCTTTTAGAAGTGTCCTGGGGGGCTCTAGAAGGGTCGGGGGGGTTTTAGGATAGTCCTGGTGGGCTCTAGAAGGGTGTGAGGGCTTTTAGAAGCTTCCTGGGGGCATCTAGAAGGCTCTGGGGGCTTTTAGAAGGGTCCTGGGGGCCTCTAGAATTGTCTGAGGGATTTTAGAAGGGTCCTGGGAGGCTCTAGAAGGGTCTGGGTGCTTTTAGAATGATTCAGGGAGGGTCTAGAAGGGTCTGGGGGCTTTTAGAAGGGTCCTGTGGGGCTCTAGAAGGGTCAGGGTGCTTTTAGAAGGGGCCTAGGGGGCTCTAGAAGGGTCTGGGTGCTTTTAGAAGGGTCCTAAGGGTCTCTAGAAGGGTCTGGGGAATTTTAGAAGGGTCCTGGGTAGCTCTAGATGGGTCTGGGGGCTTTCAGAAGGGTCCTGGGGGGCTGTAGAAGGGTCTGGAGTCTTTTAGAAGGGTCCTGGGGGGCTCTAGAAGGGTCTGGGGGCATTCAGAAGGGTCCTGGGGGCCTCTAGAAGGGTCTGGAAGCTTTTAGAAGGGCCCTGGGGGGCTCTAGAAGGGTCTGGGGGCATTTAGAAGGGTCCAGGTGGGCTCTAGAAGGGTCTGGGGGTTTTCAGAAGGGTCCTGGGGGGCTCTAGAAGGGTCTGGGGGCTTATAGAAGGGTCCTGGGCGCATCTAGTAGGGTCTGGAGTCTTTTAGAAGGGTCCTGTGAGGATCCAGATGGGTCTGGGTGCTTTTAGAAGGGTCCTGGGGGCCTCTACAAATGTCTGGAGGCTTTTAGAAGGGTCCAGGGGGCCTCTAGAAGGGTCTGGGGGCTTTTAGAAGAGTCCTGGGGGCCTCTAGAAGGGTCTGGCGGCTTTTAGAAGAGTCCTGGGGCCTCTAGAAGGGTCTGGGGGCTTTTAGAAGGGTCCTGGGGGGCTCTAGAAGGGTCTGGAGGCTTTTAGAAGGTTCCGGTGTGGCTCTAGAATGGTGTGGGGTTTTTTAGAAGGGTCCTGGGGGCATCTAGAAGGCTCTGGGGGCTTTTAGAAGGGTCCTGGGAGGCTCTAGAAGGGTCTGGGTGCTTTTAGAAGGATCCGGGGAGGGTCTAGAAGGGTCTGGAGGCTTTTAGAAGGGTCCTTTGGGGCTCTAGAAGGGTCTGGGGGATATTAGAAGGGTCCTTGGGGGCTCTAGAAGGGTCTGGGGACCACTAGATGGGCCCTGGGGACCTCTAGAAGGGTCTGGGGTATTTTAGAAGGGTCATGGGGAGCTCTAGAAGCGTCTGGGGTCTTTTAGAAGGGTCCTGGGAGACTCTAGAAGGGTCTGGGGGCATTTAGAAGGGTCCTGCGGGTCTCTAGAAGCGTCTGGGGGCTTTTAGAAGGGTCCTGGGGGGTTCTAGAAGGGTCTGGCGGATTTTAGAAGGGTCCTGGTGGGCTCTAGAAGGGTATGAGGGCTTTTAGAATGGTCCTGGGTGCATCTAGAAGTCTCTGGGTGCTTTTAGAAGGGTCCTGGGTGCCTCTAGAATTGTCTGCGGCCTTTTAGAAGGGTCCGGGGAGGCTCTAGAAGGGTCTGGGTGCTTTTAGAAGGATCCGGGGAGGGTCTAGAAGGGTCTGGGGCTTTTAGAAGGGTCCTGTGGAGCTCTAGAAGACTCTGGGGTCTTTTAGACGGGTCCTGGGGGGCTCTAGAAGGGTCTGGGTCTTTTTAGAAGAGTCCTGGGGAGCTCTAGAAGGGTCTGGGGGCTTTCAGAAGGGTCCTGGGGGCATGTAGAAGGGTCTGGAGGCTTTTAGAATGGTCCTGATGGGCTCTAGAATGGTCTGGGGGCATTCAGAACGGTCCTGGTGGCCTCTAGAAGGGACTGGATGTTTTTAGAAGAGTCCTGGGGGCCTCTAGATTGGTCTGGGGGCATTTAGAAGGGTCCTGGTGGGCTCTAGATTGGTCTGGGGGCTTTTAGAAGGATACGTGGAATTTCTAGAAGGGTCTGGGGGCTTTTAGAAGGGTCCTGGGTTGCTCGAGAAGGGTCTGGAGGCTTTTAGAAGGGTCCTGCGGGTCTCTAGAAGGATCTGGAGGCTTTTAGAAGGGTCCTGGGAGGCTCTAGAAGTGTCTGATGGATTTTAGAAGGGTCCTGGCAGGTTCTAGAAGGGTCTGGGTGCTTTTAGAAGGATACGTGGAATTTCTAGAAGGGTCTGGGTGCTTTTAGAGGGGTCCTGGAATTCTCTAGAAGGTTCTGGGAGCTTTTAGAAGAGTCCTGGGGGGCTCTAGAAGGGTCTGGGTTCTTTTAGAAGGGTCCTGGGCGCATCTAGATGGGTCTGGGGGATTTCAGAAGGGTCCTGGGAGGCTCTAGAACGGTCTGGGGGCTTTTAGAAGGGTCCTGGGGGGCTCTAGAAGGGTCTGGGGGCATTTCGAAGTGTCCTGGGGGGCTCTAGAAGGGTCTGGGGGATTTTAGAAGGATCCTGGGGGCCTCTAGAAAGGTCTGGGGGCATTTAGAAGGGTCCTGCGGGTCTCTAGAAGGGTCTGGGGGCTTTTAGAAGGGTCCTTGGGGCTCTAGAAGGGTCTGGGGACCATTAGAGGGGCCCTAGGGGCCTCTAGAAGGGTCTGGCGGCTTTTAGAATGGTCCTTGGTTGCTCTAGAAGGGTCTGGGGACCACTAGAGGGGCCCTGGAGGCCTCTAGAAGGGTCTGGGGGCTTTTAGAATGGTACTGGGTGCATCTAGAAATCTCTGGGTGCTTTTATAAGGGTCCTTGGGGGCTCAAGAAGGGTCTGAGTGATTTTAGAAGGGTCCTGGGAGGCTCTAGAAGGGTCTGGGTGCTTTTAGAAGGATCCGGGGAGGGTCTAGAAGGGTCTGGGGACTTTTAGAAGGGTCCTGGGGGGCTGTAGAAGGGTCTGGGGGCTATTAGAAGGATCCAGGGATGGTCTACAAGGGTCTGGGGACTTTTAGAAGGGTCCTGGGGGGCTCTAGATGGGTCTGGGGGCATTTAGAAGGGTCCTGGGGACCTCTAGAAGGGTCTGGGGGCTTTTAGAAGGATACGTGGAATCTCTAGAAGGGTCTGGGGGCTTTTAGAAGGGTCCTGGGGAGCTCTAGAAGTGTCTGGGTGCTTTTAGAAGGGTCCTGGGTGACTCTAGAAGGGTATGAGTGCTTTTAGAAGGGTCCTTCGGGTCTCTAGAAGGGTCTGGGTTCTTTTAGAATGGTCCTGGGGGGCTCTAGAAGTGTGTGAGGTCTTTTAGAAGGGTCCTGGGGGCATCTCGAAGACTCTGATGGCTTTTAGAAGGGTCCTGGGGGCCTCTAGAAGTGTCTGAGGGATTTTAAAAGGGTCCTGGGAGGCTCTAGAAGGGTCTGGTTTCTTTTAGAAGGATTCGGGGAGGGTCTAGAAGGGTCTGGGGGCTTTTAGAAGGGTCCTGGGTGCCTCTAGAAGGTTCTGGGGGCTTTTAGAAGGGTCCTGGGGAGCTCTAGAAAGGTCTTGGGGCTTTTAGAAGGGTCCTGAGGGCGCTAGAAGTGTCTGGGTGCTCTTAGAAGGGTCCTGGGTGTCTCTAGAAGGGTCTGGGGGCTTTTAGAAGGGTCCTGGGGGCCTCTAGAAGTGTCTGGAGGCTTTATAGAAGGGTCCTAGGGGGCTCTAGAAGGGTCTGGGGGCATTCAGAAGGGTCCTTCGTGCATCTAGAAGGGTCTGGAGTCTATTAGAAGAGTCCTGGGGGGCTCTAGATGGGTCTGGGGTCATTTAGAAGGGTCCTGTAGGGCTCTAGAAGGGTCTGGGGGCTTTCAGAAGTGTCCTGGGGGGCTCTAGAAGGGTCTGGGGGCTTTTAGAAGGGTCCTGGGTCATCTAGAATGGTCTGGGGGCTTTTAGAAAGGTCCTGGGACGATCCAGATGGGTCTGGGTGGTTTTAGAAGGATCCGGGGATGGTCTAGAAGGGTCTGGGTGCATTTAGAAGGGTCCTGGGGGGCTCTACAAATGTCTGGAGGATTTTAGAAGGATCCGGGGAGGCTCTAGAAGTGTCTGGCGGCTTTTAGAAGGGTCCTTGGGAGCTCTAGAAGGGTCTGGGTGCTTTCAGAAGGGTCCTGGGGGCCTCTAGAAGGGTCTGGGTGCTTTCAGAAAGGTCCTGGGTGGCTCTAGAAGGGTCTGGGGGCTTTTAGAAGGGTCCTGTGTGGCTGTAGAAGGGTCTGGGGGCTTTTAGATGGGTCCTGGGGGGCTCTAGAAGGGTCCGGGGGCTTTTAGAAGGGTCCTGGGGGGCTCTAGAAGGGTCTGGGGGCTATTAGAAGGATCCGGGGAGGGTCTAGAAGGCTCTGGGGGCATTTAGAAGGGTCCTTGGTGGCTCTAGAATTGTCTGGGGACCATTAGAGGAGCCCTGGGGTCCTCTAGAAGGGTCTGGGGGATTTTAGAAGGGTCCTGAGGAGCTCTAGAAGGGTCTGGGGGCTTTTACAAGGGTCCTGGGGGAATCTAGAAGGGTCTGGGGGCTTTTAGAAGGGTCCTGCGTGTCTCTAGAATGGTCTGGGGGCTTTTAGAAGGGCCCTGGAGGAATCTAGAAGGCTCTGGGGTCTTTGAGAAGGGTCCTAGGGGGCTCTAGAAGGGTCTGGGTGTTTTTAGAAGGGTCCTGGGGTGCTCTAGAAGGGTCTGGGAGCTTTTAGAAGGGTCCTGGGAGACGCCAGAAGGGTCTGAGGGCTTTTAGAAGGGTCCTGTAGGGTCTCTAGAAGGGTCTGGGGGCTTTTAGAAGGGTCCTGCGAGGCTCTAGAAGGGTCTGGGGGCTTTTAGAATGGTCCTGGGGGGCTCTAGAAGGGTCTGGGTGCTTTTAGAAGGGTCCTGGGAGGCTCTAGAAGTGTCTGGGTGCTTTTAGAATGGTCCTGGGAGGCTCTAGAAGGGTCTGGGGTCTTTTTGAAGGGTCCAGGGGGCCTCTAGAAAGGTCTGGGGGCTTTTAGAAGGGTCCTGGGTGCCTCTAGAAGGGTCTAGGTGCTTTTAGAAGGGTTATGCGTGTCTCTAGAATGGTCTGGGGGCTTTTAGAATGGTCCTGTGGGGCAGTAGAAGGGTCTGGGGGCTTTAGATGGGTCCTGGGGGGCTCTGGAAGGGTCCGGGGGCTTTCAGAAGGGTCCGTGGTGGCTCTAGAAGGGTCTGGGGGCTTTTAGAAGTGTCCTGGGGGGCTCTAGAAGGGTCTGGGGCTATTAGAAGGATCCTGGGAGGGTCTAGAAGGGTCTGGGGGCTTTTAGAAGGGTCCTTGGGGGCTATAGAAGGGTCTGGGGACCATTAGAGGGGCACTGGGGTCCTCTAGAAGGGTCTGGGAGATTTTAGAAGGGTCCTGGGGAGCTCTAGAATTGTCTGGGGGCTTTTAGAAGGGTCCTGGGAGGCTCTAGAAGGGTCTGGGGTCTTTTATAAGGGTCCTGAGTGTCTCTAGAAGGGTCTGGAGGCTTTTAGAAGGGTCTTTGGGGGCTCTAGAATGTCTGGGGACCATTAGAGGAGCCCTGGGGGCCTCTAGAAGGGTCTGGGGGAGTTTAGAAGGGTCCTGGTCAGCTTTAGAAGGGTCTGGGGGCTTTTTGAAGGGTCCTGCGGTTCTCTAGAAGGGTCTGGGGGCTTTTAGAAGAGTCCTGGGCGGCTCTATAAGGGTCTGGGGCCTTTTAGAAGGGTCCTGGGATGCTCTAGAAGGGTGTGAGGGCTTTTAGAAGGGTCCTGGGGGCATCTAGAAGGTTCTGGGGGCTTTTAGAAGGGTCCTGGGGGCCTCTAGAGATGTCTGAGGGATGTTAGAAGGGACCTGGGAGGCTCTAGAAGGGTCTGGGTGCTTTTAGAATGATTCGGGGAGGTTCTAGAAGGGTCTGGTGGCTTTTAGAAGGGTCCTGTGTGGCTCTAGAAGGGTCTGGGTGCTTTTGGAAGGGTCCTGGGGGGATCTAGAAGGGTCTGGGGGCTTTTAGAAGGGTCCTGGGGAGGTCTAGAAGGGTCTGGGGGCTTTTAGAAGGGTCCTGGGAGGCGCTAGAAGTGTCTGGGTGTATTTAGAAGGTTCCTGGGGAGCTCTAGAAGGGTTTGGTTGCTTTCAGAAGGGTCCTGGGGGCCTCTAGAAGGGTCTGGAGGCTTTTAGATGGGTCCTGGGGGGTCTAGAAAGGTCTGGGGGCATTCAGAAGGGTCCTGGGTGATTCTAGAAGGGTCTGGAGGCTTTTAGAAGAGTCCTAGGGGGCTCTAGATTGGTCTGGGGTCTTTTAGAAGGGTCCTGGGGGGCTCTAGAAGGGTCTGGGGGAGTTTAGATAGGTCCTGGGGAGCTCTAGAAGTGTCTGGGTGCTTTTAGAAGGGTCCTGGGAGACTCTAGAAGGGTCTGAGTGCTTTTAGAAGGGTCCTTCGGGTCTCTAGAAGGGTCTGGGTTCTTTTAGAATGGTCCTGGGGGGCTCTAGAAGTGTGTGAGGTCTTTTAGAAGGGTCCTGGGGGCCTCTAGAAGTGTCTGAGGGATTTTAAAAGGGTCCTGGGAGGCTCTAGAAGGGTCTGGTTGCTTTTAGAAGGATTCGGGGAGAGTCTAGAAGGGTCTGGGGGCTTTTAGAAGGGTCCTGTGGGGCTCTGGAAGGGTCTGGGTGCTTTTAGAAGGGTCCTGGGTGCCTCTAGAAGGGTCTGGGGGCTTTTAGAAGGGTCCTGGGGAGCTCTAGAAGGGTCTTGGGGCTTTTAGAAGGGTCCTGAGGGCGCTAGAAGTGTCTGGGTGCTCTTAGAAGGGTCCTGGGTGTCTCTAGAAGGGTCTGGGGGCTTTTAGAAGGGTCCTGGGGGCCTCTAGAAGTGTCTGGAGGCTTTATAGAAGGGTCCTAGGGGGCTCTAGAAGGGTCTGGGGGCATTCAGAAGGGTCCTTCGGGCATCTAGAAGGGTCTGGAGTCTATTAGAAGAGTCCTGGGGGGCTCTAGATGGGTCTGGGGTCATTTAGAAGGGTCCTGGGGGTCTCTAGAAGGGTCTGGGGGCTTTCAGAAGTGTCCTGGGGGGCTCTAGAAGGGTCTGGGGGCTTTTAGAAGGGTCCTGGGTCATCTAGAATGGTCTGGGGGCTTTTAGAAAGGTCCTGGGAGGATCCAGATGGGTCTGGGTGCTTATAGAAGGATCCGGGGATGGTCTAGAAAGGTCTGGGAGCTTTTAGAAGGGTGCTGGCGGGCTCTACAAATGTCTGGAGGATTTTAGAAGGATCCGGGGAGGCTCTAGGAGGGTCTGGCGGCTTTTAGAAGGGTCCTTCGGAGCTCTAGAAGGGTCTGGGTGCTTTCAGAAGGGTCCTGGGGGCCTCTAGAAGGGTCTGGGTGCTTTCAGAAAGGTCCTGGGTGGCTCTAGAAGGGTCTGGGGGCTTTTAGAAGGGTCCTGTGTGGCTGTAGAAGGGTCTGGGGGCTTTTAGATGGGTCCTGGTGGGCTCTAGAAGGGTCCGGGGGCTTTTAGAAGGGTCCTGGTGGGCTCTAGAAGGGTCCGGGGGCTTTTAGAAGGGTCCTGGGGGGCTCTAGAAGGGTCTGGGGGCTATTAGAAGGATCCGGGGAGGGTCTAGAAGGCTCTGGGGGCATTTAGAAGGGTCCTTGGTGGCTCTAGAATGGTCTGGGGACCATTAGAGGAGCCCTGGGGTCCTCTAGAAGGGTCTGGGGGATTTTAGAAGGGTCCTGAGGAGCTCTAGAAGGGTCTGGGGGCTTTTACAAGGGTCCTGGGGGAATCTAGAAGGGTCTGGGGGCTTTTAGAAGGGCCCTGGAGGAATCTAGAAGGCTCTGGGGTCTTTGAGAAGGGTCCTAGGGGGCTCTAGAAGGGTCTGGGTGTTTTTAGAAGGGTCCTGGGGTGCTCTAGAAGGGTCTGGGAGCTTTTAGAAACGTCCTGGGAGACGCCAGAAGGGTCTGAGGGCTTTTAGAAGGGTCCTGTAGGGTCTCTAGAAGGGTCTGGGGGCTTTTAGAAGGGTCCTGCGAGGCTCTAGAATGGTCTGGGGGCTTTTAGAAGGGTCCTGCGAGGCTCTAGAAGGGTCTGGGTGCTTTTAGAAGGGTCCTGGGAGGCTCTAGAAGTGTCTGGGTGCTTTTAGAATGGTCCTGGGAGGCTCTAGAAGGGTCTGGGGTCTTTTTGAAGGGTCCAGGGGTCCTCTAGAAAGGTCTGGGGCCTTTTAGAAGGGTCCTGGGGGCCTCTAGAAGGGTCTAGGTGCTTTTAGAAGGGTCCTGGGTGGCTCTAGAATGGTCTGGGGGCTTTTAGAATGGTCCTGTGGGGCAGTAGAAGGGTCTGGGGGCTTTAGATGGGTCCTGGGGGGCTCTGGAAGGGTCCGGGGGCTTTCAGAAGGGTCCGTGGTGGCTCTAGAAGTGTCTGGGGGCTTTTAGAAGTGTCCTGGGGGGCTCTAGAAGGGTCTGGGGCTATTAGAAGGATCCTGGGAGGGTCTAGAAGGGTCTGGGGGCTTTTAGAAGGGTCCTTGGGGGCTATAGAAGGGTCTGGGGACCATTAGAGGGGCACTGGGGTCCTCTAGAAGGGTCTGGGAGATTTTAGAAGGGTCCTGGGGAGCTCTAGAATTGTCTGGGGGCTTTTAGAAGGGTCCTGGGAGGGTCTAGAAGGGTCTGGAGGCTTTTAGAAGGGTCCGGGGGGGCTCTAGAATGGTCTGGGGACCATTAGATGAGCCCTGGGGGCCTCTAGAAGGGTCTGGGGGAGTTTAGAAGGGTCCTGGGCAGCTCTAGAAGGGTCTGGGGGCTTTTTGAAGGGTCCTGGTAGACTCTAGAAGGGTCTGGGGGCGTTTAGAAGGGTCCTGCGGTTCTCTAGAAGGGTCTGGGGGCTTTTAGAAGAGTCCTGGGCGGCTCTATTAGGGTCTGGGGCCTTTTAGAAGGGTCCTGGGGTGCTCTAGAAGGGTGTGAGGGCTTTTAGAAGGGTCCTGGGGGTATCTAGAAGGTTCTGGGGGCTTTTAGAAGGGTCCTGGGGGCCTCTAGAGATGTCTGAGGGATGTTAGAAGGGACCTGGGAGGCTCTAGAAGGGTCTGGGTGCTTTTAGAATGATTCGGGGAGGTTCTAGAAGGGTCTGGTGGCTTTTAGAAGGGTCCTGTGTGGCTCTAGAAGGGTCTGGGTGCTTTTAGAAGGGTCCTGGGGGGATCTAGAAGGGTCTGGGGGCTTTTAGAAGGGTCCTGGGGAGCTCTAGAAGGGTCTGGGGGCTTTTAGAAGGGTCCTGGGTGGCTCTAGAATGGTCTGGGGTCTTTTAGAATGGTCCTGTGGGGCAGTAGAAGGGTCTGGGGGCTTTAGATGGGTCCTGGGGGGCTCTGGAAGGGTCCGGGGGCTTTCAGAAGGGTCCGTGGTGGCTCTAGAAGGGTCTGGGGGCTTTTAGAAGTGTCCTGGGGGGCTCTAGAAGGGTCTGGGGCTATTAGAAGGATCCTGGGAGGGTCTAGAAGGGTCTGGGGGCTTTTAGAAGGGTCCTTGGGGGCTATAGAAGGGTCTGGGGACCATTAGAGGGGCACTGGGGTCCTCTAGAAGGGTCTGGGAGATTTTAGAAGGGTCCTGGGGAGCTCTAGAATTGTCTGGGTGCTTTTAGAAGGGTCCTGGGAGGCTCTAGAAGGGTCTGGGCTCTTTTATAAGGGTCCTGCGTGTCTCTAGAAGGGTCTGGAGGCTTTTAGAAGGGTCTTTGGGGGCTCTAGAATGGTCTGGGGACCATTAGAGGAGCCCTGGGGGCCTCTAGAAGGGTCTGGGGGAGTTTAGAAGGGTCCTGGGCAGCTCTAGAAGGGTCTGGGGGCTTTTTGAAGGGTCCTGATAGACTCTAGAAGGGTCTGGGGGCGTTTAGAAGGGTCCTGCGGTTCTCTAGAAGGGTCTGGGGGCTTTTAGAAGAGTCCTGGGCGGCTCTATTAGGGTCTGGGGCCTTTTAGAAGGGTCCTGGGGTGCTCTAGAAGGGTGTGAGGGCTTTTAGAAGGGTCCTGGGGGCATCTAGAAGGTTCTGGGGGCTTTTAGAAGGGTCCTGGGGGCCTCTAGAGATGTCTGAGGGATGTTAGAAGGGACCTGGGAGGCTCTAGAAGGGTCTGGGTGCCTTTAGAATGATTCGGGGAGGTTCTAGAAGGGTCTGGTGGCTTTTAGAAGGGTCCTGTGTGGCTCTAGAAGGGTCTGGGTGCTTTTAGAAGGGTCCTGGGGGGATCTAGAAGGGTCTGGGGGCTTTTAGAAGGGTCCTGGGGAGCTCTAGAAGGGTCTGGGGGCTTTTAGAAGGGTCCTGGGAGGCGCTAGAAGTGTCTGGGTGTATTTAGAAGGTTCCTGGGGAGCTCTAGAAGGGTTTGGTTGCTTTCAGAAGGGTCCTGGGGGCCTCTAGAAGGGTCTGGAGGCTTTTAGATGGGTCCTGGGGGGTCTAGAAAGGTCTGGGGGCATTCAGAAGGGTCCTGGGTGATTCTAGAAGAGTCTGGAGGCTTTTAGAAGAGTCCTGGGGTGCTCTAGATGGGTCTGGGGTCTTTTAGAAAGATCCGGGGATGGTCTAGAAGGGTCTGGGGGCTTTTAGAATGGTCCTGGGGGGCTCTAAAAATGTCTGGAGTATTTTAGAAGGATCCGGGGATGGTCTAGAAAGGTCTGGGAGCTTTTAGAAGGGTGCTGGCGGGCTCTACAAATGTCTGGAGGATTTTAGAAGGATCCGGGGAGGCTCTAGGAGGGTCTGGCGGCTTTTAGAAGGGTCCTGGGTGCCTCTAGAAGGGTCTGGGGGCTTTTAGAATGGTCCTTGTTTGCTCTAGAAGGGTCTGGGGACCATTAGAGGAGCCCTGGGGGACTCTAGAAGGGTATGAGGGATTTTAGAAGGGTCCTGGGGAGCTCTAGAAAGGTCTGGGGGCTTTTAGAAGGGTCCTGGTGTCCTCTAGAAATGTCTGGGGGCTTTTAGAAGGGTCCTGCACGTCTCTAGAAGGGTCTGGGGGCTTTTAGAAGGGTCCTGGGGGGCTCTAGAAGGGTCTGGGAGCTTTTAGAAGGGTCCTGAGGGGATCTAGAAGGGTCTGGGGGCTCTTAGAAGGGTCCTGGGGGGCTCTAGAAGGGTGTTAGGTCTTTTAGAAGAGTCCTGGGTCATCTAGAATGCTCTGGGGGCTTTTAGAAGGGTCGTGGGGGCCTCTAGAAGTGTCTGCGGGATATTAGAAGGGACCTGGGAGGCTCTAGAAGGGTCTGGGTGCTTTAAGAAGGATTCGGGGAGGGTCTAGAAGCGTCTGGGTGCTTTTAGAAGGGTCCTGGGGGTCTCTAGAATGGTCTGGGGACTTTTAAAGGGTCCTGGGAGGCTCTACAAAGGTCTGGAGGATTTTAGAAGGATCCGGGGAGGATCTAGAAGGGTCTGGCGGCTTTTAGAAGGGTCCTGGTGGCCTCTAGAATGTTCTGGGGTCTTTTAGAAGGATACGGGGAGGATCTAGAATGGTCTGGGGGCTGTTAGAATGGTCCTGGGGGGTTCTAGAATGGTCTGGAGACTTTTAGAAGGGTCCTGTGTTGCTCTAGAAGGGTGTGGGGGCTTTTAGAAGGGTCCTGTGGGCATCTAGAAGGCTCTGGGTGCTTTTATAAGGGTCCTGGGGGGCTCTAGAAAGGTCTGAGGGATTTTAGAAGGGTCCTGGGAGGCTCTAGAAGGGTCTGGGTGCTTTTAGAAGGATCCGGGTAGGGTCTAGAAGGGTCTGGGGGCTTTTAGAAGGGTCCTGGGGGGCTCTAGAAGAGTCTGGGGGATTTTAGAAGGGTCCTGGTAGGCTCTAGAAGGGTCTTGGTGCTTTTCGAGTGGACCTGGGATTCTCTAGAAGGGTCTGGGGGCTTTAAGAAGAGTCCTAGGGGGCTCTAGAATGGTCTGGATACTTTTAGAAGGGTCCTGGGGGGCTCTAGAAGGGTCTGGGGGCTTTTAGAACGGTCCTGGGAGACTCTAGAAGTGTCTGGGGGCATTTAAAAGCGTCCTGGGTGGCTCTAGAATGGTCTGGGGGCTTTTAGAAGGGTCCTGCGGGGCCTCTAGAAGGGTCTGGGGTCTTTTAAGAAGGGTCCTGGGGGGCTCTAAAGGGTGTGAGGGCTTTTAGAAGGGTCCTGGTGTCATCTAGAAAGCTCTGGGGGCTTTTAGAAGGGTCCTGGGATCCTCTAGAAGTGTCTGCGGCCTTTTAGAAGGGTCCTGGGAGGTTCTAGAATGGTCTGGGCGCTTTTAGAAGGATTCGGGGTGGGTCTAGAATGGTCTGGGGGCTGTTAGAAGTGTCCGGGGGGGCTCTAGAAGGGTCTGGGTTCTTTTAGAAGGGTCCTGGGGGGTCTAGAAGTGTCTGGGGACTTTTAGAAGGGTCCTGGGGAGCGCTAGAAGGGTCTGGGGGCTTTTAGAAGGGTCCTGGGTGGCGCTAGAAGTGTCTGGGTGCATTTAGAAGGGTCCTGGGTTGCTCTAGAAGGGTCTGGGCGCTTTCAGAAGGGTCCTGAGGGCCTCTGAAATGGTCTGGGGTCTTTTAGAAGAGTCCTGGGGGGCTCTGGAAGGGTCTGGGAGAGTTTAGAATGGTCCTGGGGAGCTCTAGAAAGGTCTGGGTGCTTTTAGAAGGGTCCTGGTAGACTCTAGAAGGGTCTGAGTGCTATTAGAAGGGTCCTGCGGGTCTCTAGAAGGGTCTGGGGGCTTTTAGAAGGTTCCTGCGGGGCTCTAGAAGGGTGTGAGGTCTTTTAGAATTGTCCTGGGGGCATCTTGAAGGCTCTGGGATATTTTAGAAGAGTCCTGGCGTCCTCTAGAAGTGTCTGAGGGATTTTAAAAGGGTCCTGGGAGGCTCTAGAAGGGTCTGGGGCCTTTTAGAAGGGTCCTGGGGGGCTCTAGAAGGGTCTGGGTGCTATTAGAAGGATCCGGGGAGGGTCTAGAAGGCTCTGGGGGCTTTTAGAAGGGTCCTTGGGGGCTCTAGAAGGGTCTGGGGACCATTAGAGGAGCTCTGGCGGCCTCTAGAAGGGTCTGGGGGGTTTTAGAAGGGTCCTGGGGAGCTCTAGAAGGGTCTGGGGTCTTTTAGAAGGGTCCTGGGGGAATATAGAAGGGTCTGGGGGCTTTTAGAAGGGTCCTGCGGGTCTCTAGAAGGGTCTGGGTGCTTTTAGAAGGGTCCTGGAGGAATCTAGAAGGGTCTAGGGTCTTTGAGAAGGGTCCTAGGGGGCTCTAGAAGGGTCTGGGTGCTTTTAGAAGTGTCCTGGGGGGCTGTAGAAGGGTCTGGGGGCTTTTAGAAGGGTCCTGGGAGATTCTGGAAAGGTCTGAGGGCTTCTAGAAGGGTCCTGTAGGGTCTATAGAAGGGTATGGGTGCTTTTAGAAGGGTCCTGTGGGGCTCTAGAAGGGTCTGGGGGCATTTAGAAAGGTCCTGGGGGGCTCTAGAAGGGTCTGGGTGCTTTTAGAAGGGTCCTGGGAGGATCTAGAAGGGTCTGGTTGCTTTTAGAATGGCCCTGGGAGGCTCTAGAAGGGTCTGGGGGCTTTTTGAAGGGTCCAGGGGGCCTCTAGAAAGGTCTGGGTGCTTATAGAAGGGTCCTGCGTGGCTCTAGAAGGGTCTGGGGTCTATTAGAAGGATCCGGGGAGGGTCTAGAAGGCTCTGGGGCCTTTTAGAAGGGTCCTTGTGGGCTCTAGAAGGGTCTGGGGACCATTAGAGAAGCCCTGGTGGCCTCTAGAAAGGTCTGGGGGATTTTAGAAGGGTCCTGGGGAGCTCTAGAAGTGTCTGGGGGCTTTTAGAAGGGTCCTGGGAGAATCTAGAAGGGTCTGGGGGCTTTTAGAAGGGTCCTGCGGGTCTCTAGAAGGGTCTGGGGGCTTTTAGAAGGGTCCTGGGGGGATCTAGAATGGTCTGGGTGCTCTTAGAAGGGTCCTGGGCGCCTCTCGAAATGTCTGGGGGATATTAGAAGGGTCCTGGGAGGCTCTAGAAGGGTCTGGGTGTTTAGAAGGATCCAGATGGGTCTAGAAGGGTCTGGGGGCTTTTAGAAGGGTCCTGTGGTGATCTAGAAGCGTCTGGGTTCTTTTAGAAGGGTCCTGGGAGGCTCTAGAAGGGTCTGGGTGCTTTTAGAAGGGTCCTGGGGGTCTTTAGAAGGGTCTGGGGGCTTTTAGAATGGTCCTGCGGGGCTCTAGAATGCTCTGGGGGCTTTTAGAAGAGTCCTGGGTGGCTTTAGAAGAGTGTGAGTGCTTTTAGAAGGGTCCTGGGGGCATCTAGATGGCTCTGGGGACTTTTAGAAGGGTCCTTGGGGCCTCTAGATGGGTCTGAGGATTTTTAGAAGGGTCCTGGGAGGCTCTAGAATTGTCTGGGTGATTTTAGAAGGGCCCTGGTTGGCTCTAGAATGGTCTGGTTGCTTTTAGAAGGGTCCTGGTGGGCTCTAGAAGGGTCTGGGTACTTTTAGAAATGTCCTGGGTGGCTCTAGAATGGTCTGGGGGCATTTAGAAGGGTCCCGGGGGGCTCTAGAAGGGTCTGGGGGCTTTTAGAAGGATCTTGGGGGCCTCTAGAAGCCTCTGGGGGCTTTTAGAAGGATTCTGGGTGGCTCTAGAATGGTCTGGGGGTATTAGAAGCGTCCTGGGGGGCTCTAGAAGGGTGTGGTTGCTTTTAGAAGGGTCCTGGGGGCATCTACAAGGCTCTGGGTGCTTTCAGAAGGGTCCTGGGGGCTTCTAGAAGGGTCTGAAAGATTTTAGAAGGGTCCTGGGAGGCTGTAGAAGGGTCTGGGTGCTTTTAGAATGATCCTGGGAGGGTGTAGAAGGGTCTGGGTTCTTTTAGAAGGGTCCTGGGGGGCTCTAGAAGGGTCTGGGTGCTTTCAGAAGGGTCCTGTGTGGCTGTAGAAGGGTCT
>JAUNZM010000683.1:0-25654 GCA_033459285.1 Clamator glandarius | reverse complement strand
CCCTCAGACAATTCTAGAGGCCCCCAGGACCCTTCTAAAAGCCCCCAGAGCCTTCTAGATGCCCCCAGGAACCTTCTAAAAGCCCTCACACCCTTCTAGAGCCCACCAGGACTATCCTAAAACTCCCCCGACCCTTCTAGAGCCCCCCAGGACACTTCTAAAAGCACCCAGACCCTTCTAGAGACCCGCAGGACCCATCTAAAAGCCCCCAGACCCTTCTAGAGCCCCCCAGGACCCTTCTAAAAGACTCCAGACCCTTCTACAGCCCCCCAGGACCCTTCTGAAAGATCCCAGACCCTTCTAGAGCTACCCAGAACCCTTCTAAAATACCCCAGACCCTTCTAGAGCTCTCCAGGACCCTTCTAATATCCCCCAGACCCTTCTAGATGCCCCCAAGGCCCCTCTAATGATACTCAGACCCTTCTAGAGCCCCCAAGGACCCTTCTAACAGGACCCAGACCCTTCTAGAGACCCGCAGGACAATTCTAAAAGCCCCCAGACCCTTCTACAGCCTCCCGGGACCCTTCTAAAAGACCCCAGACCCTTCTAGAGCTCCCCAGGACCCTTCTAAAAGCACCCAGACCCTTCTAGAGCCCCCCAGGACCCTATAAAAGCCCCCAGACCCTTCTTGAGGTACCCAGGACCCTTCCAAAATACCCTAGACCCTTCTAGAGCCACCCAAAGACCCTTCTCAAAGAACCCAGACCCTTCGAGAGCCCGCCAGGACACTTCTATAAGCCCCCAGACCCTTCTAGAGGACCCCAAGGCCCCTCTTAAGGACCCCCGTCTCTCCTAGAAGGGTCTCGGGGCTTTTAGAAGGGCCCTGGGGGGCTCTAGAATGGTCTGGGGGCTTTTAGAAGGGTCCTGGGGTTCTCTAGAAGGGTCTGGGGGCTTTTGAAAGTATCCTGGTGGCCTCTAGAATGGTGTGGGATATATCAGAGGGGTCCGGGGATGATCTAGAAGGGTCTGGGGACTTTTAGAAGGGTCCGGGGGGCCTCTAGAAGGGTCTGGAGTCTTTTAGAAGGGTCCTGCGAGGCTCTAGAAGGGTCCGGGGGCTTTTAGAGGGGTCCTGCGAGGCTCTAGAAGGGTCTGGGGGCTTTTAGAATGATCCGGGGAGGGTCTAGAAGGGTCTGGGGGCCTTTAGAAGGGTCTGGGGGCCTTTAGAAGGGTCCTGGGGGTCTCTAGAAGGGTCTGAGGGCTTTTAGAATGATCCGGGGAGGGTCTAGAAGAGTCTGGGGGCCTTTAGAATGGTCCTGGGGCTCTCTAGAAGGGTCTGGGTGCTTTTAGAAGGGTCCTGGGAGGCTCTAGAAGGGTTTGGGGGCTTTTAGAATGGTCCTGGGTGGCTCTAGAAGGTTCTGGTTGCTTTTCGAAGGGTCCTGGCTTATCTAGAAGGGTCTGGGGGCATTTAGAAGGGTCCTGGGTGTCTCTAGAAGGGTCTGGGTGCTTTTAGAATGGTCCTGGGGGGCTCTAGAAGGGTCTGGTGGCTTTTAGAAGGGTCCTGGGTGGATCTAGAAGGTTCTGGTGGCTTTCAGAAGGGTCATGGGGGTCTCTAGAATGGTCTGGGGGCTTTTAGAAGGGTCCTGGGGAGCCCTAGAAGGGTCTGGGTTCTTTTAGAAGGGTCCTGGGATGCTCTAGAAGGTTCTTGGGTCTTTCAGAAGGGTCCTGGGGGCCTCTATAAGGGTCTGGGTGCTTTTAGAAGGGTCCTGGGGGGCTCTAGAAGGGTCTTGGGGCTTTTAGAAGGGTCCTGGGGTGCTCTAGAAGGTTCTGGGGGCTTTTAGAAGGGTCCTGGTGTCCTCTAGAAGAGTCTGAGGGCTTTAGAATGGTCCCGGGAGGCTCTAGAATGGTCTGGGGTTTTTTAGAAGGATCCGGGGAGGGTCTAGAAGGGTCTGGGGGCTTTTAGAAGGGTCCTGGGGGCCTCTAGAAGGGTCTGGGGGCATTTAGATGGGTCATACGGGGCAATAAAAGGGTCAGGGGGCTTTTAGAAGGGTCCTGGGGGGCTCTAGAAGGTTCTGGGGGCTTTTAGAATGATCCGGGGACGGTCTAGAAGGGTCTGGGTGCTTTTTGAAGGATCCTAGGGGGCTCTAGAAGGGTCTGAGTGCGTTTAGAAGGATCCGGGGAGTGTCTAGAAGGGTCTGGGGGCTTTTAGAAGGGTCCTGGGGGTCTCTAGAAGGGTCTGGTGGCTTTTAGAAGGGTCCTGGGAGGCTTTAGAAGGGTCTGGGTGCTTTTATAAGGGACCGGGGAGCCTCTAGAAGGGTCTGGGTGCTTTTAGAAAGGTCCTGGGGGGCTCTAGAAGGGTCTAGAGGCTTTTAGACGAGTCCTGGGGGCCTCTAGAAGGGTCTGGGGGCTTTTAGAAGGGTCCTGGGTGGATCTAGATTGGTCTGGGGGCTTTTAGAAGGGTCCTGGGGGGCTCTAGAAGGGTCTGGGTGCTTGTAGAATGGTCCTGGGGGGGCTCTAGAAGGGTCTGGTGGCTTTTAGAAGGGTCCTGGGGGCCTCTAGAAGGGTCTGGGGGCTTTTAGAAGGGTCCTTGGGGGCTCTAGAAGGGTCTGGGTGCTTGTAGAAAGGTCCTGGTAGGCTCTAGAAGGGTCTGGGGGCTTTTAGAAGGGTCCTGGGGTGCTCTAGAATGGTCTGGGTGCTTTTAGAAGGGTCCTGGGAGGCTCTAGAAGGGTCTGGGGGCTTTTAGAAGGATCCTGGGAGGCTCTAGAAGGGTCTGGGGGCTTTTAGAATGGTCCTGGGATGCTCTAGAAGGGTCTTGGTGCTTTTAGAAGGGTCCTGGAGGGCTCTAGAAGGTTCTGGGTGCTTTCAGGAAGGTCCAGGGGGCCTCTAGAAGGGTCTGGAGGCCTTTAGAAGGGTCCGGGGGGGCTCTAGAAAGGTCTGGGGACTTTTAGAAGGGTCCTGGGGTGCTCTAGAAGGGACGGGGTGCCTTAAGAGGAGGCCTGGGGGGCTCTAGAAGTGTCTGGGGGCTTTTAGAAGGGTCCTGGGCTGCTCTAGAAGGGTCTGGGGTCTTTTAGAAGGATCCGGGGAGTGTCTATAAGTGTCTGCGGCCTTTCAGAAGGGTCCTGGGGGGCTCTAGAAGGGTCTGGGGGCTTTTAGAAGGGTCCTGGGGGGGTCTAGAAGGGTCTGGGGGCTTTTAGAATGGTCCTGGGAGGCTCTAGAATGGTCTGGGTGCTTTTAGAAGGGTTCTGGGTGCCTCTTGAAGGGTCTGGGGGCATTTAGAAGGGTCCTGGGGGGCTCTAGAACGGTCTAGGGGCTTTTAGAAGGGTACTGGGGGGCTCTAGAAGGGTCTGGGTGCTTTTAGAATGATCCTGGGGGGCTCTAGAAGGGTCTGGGGTCTTTTCGAAGGATCCGGGGAGGGTCTAGAAGGGTCTGGGGGCTTTTAGAAGTGTCCTAGGGGACTCTAGAAGGGTCTGGGGGCTTTTTGATGGGTCCTAGGGGGCTCTAGAAGGGTCTGGGGGCTTTTGGAATGATCCTGGGGGGCTCTAGAAGGGTCTGGGGGCTTTTAGAATGATCCTGGGGGTCTCTAGAAGGGTCTGGGGGCTTTTAGAATGATCCGGGGACCGTCTAGAAAGGTCTGGGTGCTTTTTGAAGGATCCTAGGGGGCTCTAGAAGGGTCTGGGGGTTTTTAGAAGGATCCGGGGAGGGTCTAGAAGGGTCTGGGGGCTTTTAGAAGGGTCCTGGGGTTCTCTAGAAGGGTCTGGTTGCTTTTAGAAGGGTACTGGGAGGCTCTAGAAGGGTCGGGGTGCTTTTATAAGGGTCCGGGGAGCCTCTAGAAGGGTCTGGGTGCTTTTAGAAAGGTCCTGGGGGGCTCTAGAAGGGTCTAGAGGCTTTTAGACGGGTCCTGGGGGCCTCTAGAAGGGTCTGGGTGCTTTTAGAAGGGTCCTGGGTGGCTCTAGAAGGGTCTGGGGGCTTGTAGAAGGGTCCTGGGGGGCTCTAGAAGGGTCTGGGGGCTTTTAGAAGGGTCCTGGGGGCATCTAGAAAGCTCTGGGAGCTTTTAGAAGGGTTCTGGGGGGCTCTAGAAGGGTCTGGGGGCTTGTAGAAGGGTCCTGGGTGCCGCTAGAAGGGTCTGGGGGCTTTTAGAAGGGTCCTGGGGGGCTCAAGAAGGGTCTCGGGTCTTTTAGAAGGGTCCTGGGGTGCTCTAGAAGGGTCTGGGGGCTTTTAGAAGAGTCCTGGGGGGCTCTAGAAGGGTCTGGGGGCTTTTAGAAGGGTCCTGGAGGTCTCTAGAAGGGTCTGAGGGCTTTTAGAAGGGTCCTGGGTGGCTCTAGAAGGGTCTGGGGGCTTTTAGAAGGGTCCTGGGGGTCTCTAGAAGGGTCTGGGAGCTTTTAGAAGGGTCCTGGGAATCTCTAGAAGGGTCTGGGGGCTTTTAGATCTGTCCTGGGATGCTCTAGAAGGGTCTGGGGGCTTTTAGAACTGTCCTGGGATGCTCTAGAATGTTCTGGGGGCTTTCAGAAGGGTCCAGGGGTCCTCTAGAAGGGTCTGGAGGCTTTTAGAAGGGTCCGGGGGGGCTCTAGAAGGGTCTGGGGGCTTTTAGAAGGGTCCTGGAGTGCTCTAGAAGGGTCTGGGGGCTTTTAGAATGCTCCTGGGGATCTCTAGAAGTGTCTGGGGTCTTTTAGAAAGATCCGGGGAGTGTCTAGATGTGTCTGCGGCCTTTCAGAAGGGCCCTGGGGGGCTCTAGAAGGGTCTGGGGGCTTTTAGAAGGGTCCTGGGGGCGTCTAGAAGGGTCTGGGGGCTTTTAGAATGGTCCTGGGAGGCTCTAGAAGGGTCTGGGTGCTTTTAGAAGGGTCCTGGGGCCCTCTAGAAGGGTCTGAGTGCTTTTAGAAGGGTCATGGGGGTCTCTAGAAGGGTCTGGGGGCTTTTAGAATGATCCGGGGAGGGTCTAGAAGGTTCTGGGGGCTTTTAGAAGGGTCCTGGGGGGCTCTAGAGGGGTCTGGGGGCTTTTAGAAGGGTCCCGGGGTTCTCTAGAAGGGTCTGGGGGCATTTAGAAGTATCCTGGGGGCCTCTAGAAGGGTCTGGGATCTATTAGAGTGGTCCGGGGGGGCTCTAGAAGGGTCTGGGGGTTTTTAGAAGGCTCCTGGGAGGCTCTAGAATGGTCTGGGGGCTTTTAGAATGTTCCTGGGGTTCTCTAGAAGGGTCTGGGGACTTATAGAAGGGTCCTGGGGGCCTCTAGAAGGGTCTGAGAACTATTAGAGTGGTTCGGGGGGGCTCTAGAAGGGTCTGGAGGCTTTTAGAAGGGTCTTGGGGGGCTCTAGAAGGGTCTGGGGGCTTTTAGAATAATCCGGGGAGGGTCTAGAAGGGTCTGGGTTCTTTTAGAATAGTCTTGGGAGGTTTTAGAAGGGTCTGGGGTCTTTTAGAATGATCAGGGGAGGGTCTAGAAGGGTCTGGGCGCTTTTAGACGGGTCCTGGGGGGCTCTACAAGGGTCTGGAGGCTTTTAGAGGGGTTCTGGGGGGCCCTAGAAAGGTCTGGGTTCATTTAGAAGGATCCGGGGAGGGTCTAGAAACGTCGGGGGGCTTTTAGAAGGGTCCTGGGAGGCTCTAGAAGAATCTGGGGGCTTTTAGAATGATCCGGGGAGGGTCTAGAAGGGTCTGGGGGCCTTTAGAAGGGTCCTGGGGGGCTCTAGAATGGTCTGGGGGCTTTTAGAAGGTTCCTGGGGGCCTCTAGAAGGGTCTGGGGTCTTTTAGAATGATCCTGGGGGGCTCTAGAAGGGTCTGAGGGCTTTTAGAATGATCCGGGGAGGGTCTATTAGAGTCTGGGGGCCTTTAGAATGGTCCTGGGGCTCTCTAGAAGAGTCTGGGTGCTTTTAGAAGAGTCCTGGGAGGCTCTAGAAGGGTTTGGGGGCTTTTAGAATGGTCCTGGGTGGCTCTAGAAGGTTCTGGTTGCTTTTCGAAGGGTCCTGGCTTATCTAGAAGTGTCTGGGGGCATTTAGAAGGGTCCTGGGTGTCTCTAGAAGGGTCTGGGTGCTTTTAGAATGGTCCTGGGGGGCTCTAGAAGGGTCTGGTGGCTTTTAGAAGGGTCCTGGGTGGATCTAGAAGGTTCTGGAGGCTTTCAGAAGGGTCATGGGTGTCTCTAGAATGGTCTGGGGGCTTTTAGAAGGGTCCTGGGGAGCCCTAGAAGGGTCTGGGTTCTTTTAGAAGGGTCCTGGGATGATCTAGAAGGTTCTTGGGGCTTTCAGAAGGGTCCTGGGGGCATCTATAAGGGTCTGGGTGCTTTTAGAAGGGTCCTGGGGGGCTCTAGAAGGGTCTTGGGGCTTTTAGAAGGGTCCTGGGGTGCTCTAGAAGGGTCTGGGGACTTTTAGAAGGGTCCTGGGGTGCTCTAGAATGGACGGGGTGCCTTAAGAGGGCCCTGGGGACCTCTAGATTGGTCTGGGGGCTTTTAGAAGGGTCCTGGGGGGCTCTAGAAGGGTCTGTAGGCTTTTAGAAGGGTCCTGGGGGGCTCTAGAAGTGTCTGGGGGCTTTTAGAAGGGTCCTGGTGTCCTCTAGAAGGGTCTGAGGGCTTTAGAATGGTCCCGGGAGGCTCTAGAATGGTCTGGGGTTTTTTAGAAGGATCCGGGGAGGGTCTAGAAGGGTCTGGGGGCTTTTAGAAGGGTCCTGGGGGCCTCTAGAAGGGTCTGGGGGCATTTAGATGGGTCATAGGGGGCTCTAGAAGGGTCAGGGGGCTTTTAGAAGGGTCCTGGGGGGCTCTAGAAGTTTCTGGGGTCTCTTAGAATGATCCGGGGACGGTCTAGAAGGGTCTGGGTGCTTTTTGAAGGATCCTAGGGGGCTCTAGAAGGGTCTGAGGGCGTTTAGAAGGATTCGGGGAGTGTCTAGAAGGGTCTGGGGGCTTTTAGAAGGGTCCTGGGGGTCTCTAGAAGGGTCTGGTGGCTTTTAGAAGGGTCCTGGGAGTCTCTAGAAGGGTCTGGGTGCTTTTATAAGGGACCGGTTAGCCTCTAGAAGGGTCTGGGTGCTTTTAGAAAGGTCCTGGGGGGCTCTAGAAGGGTCTAGAGGCTTTTAGACGAGTCCTGGGGCCTCTAGAAGGGTCTGGGAGCTTTTAGAAGGGTCCTGGGTGGATCTAGATTGGTCTGGGGGCTTTTAGAAGGGTCCTGGGTGGCTCTAGAAGGGTCTGGGAGCTTTTAGAAGGGTCCTGGGAATCTCTAGAAGGGTCTGGGGGCTTTTAGATCTGTCCTGGGATGCTCTAGAAGGGTCTGGGGGCTTTTAGAACTGTCCTGGGATGCTCTAGAAGGTTCTGGGGGCTTTCAGAAGGGTCCAGGGGTCCTCTAGAAGGGTCTGGAGGCTTTTAGAAGGGTCCGGGGGGGCTCTAGAAGGGTCTGGGGGCTTTTAGAAGGGTCCTGGAGTGCTCTAGAAGGGTCTGGGGGCTTTTAGAATGCTCCTGGGTGGCTCTAGAAGGTTCTGGTTGCTTTTCGAAGGGTCCTGGCTTATCTAGAAGGGTCTGGGGGCATTTAGAAGGGTCCTGGGTGTCTCTAGAAGGGTCTGGGTGCTTTTAGAATGGTCCTGGGGGCTCTAGAAGGGTCTGGTGGCTTTTAGAAGGGTCCTGGGTGGATCTAGAAGGTTCTGGTGGCTTTCAGAAGGGTCATGGGGGTCTCTAGAATGGTCTGGGGGCTTTTAGAAGGGTCCTGGGGAGCCCTAGAAGGGTCTGGGTTCTTTTAGAAGGGTCCTGGGATGATCTAGAAGGTTCTTGGGCTTTCAGAAGGGTCCTGGGGGCCTCTATAAGGGTCTGGGTGCTTTTAGAAGGGTCCTGGGGGGCTCTAGAAGGGTCTTGGGGCTTTTAGAAGGGTCCTGGGGTGCTCTAGAAGGTTCTGGGGGCTTTTAGAAGGGTCCTGGTGTCCTCTAGAAGAGTCTGAGGGCTTTAGAATGGTCCCGGGAGGCTCTAGAATGGTCTGGGGTTTTTTAGAAGGATCCGGGGAGGGTCTAGAAGGGTCTGGCGGCTTTTAGAAGGGTCCTGGGGGCCTCTAGAAGGGTGTGGGGGCATTTAGATGGGTCATAGGGGGCAATAAAAGGGTCTGGGGGCTTTTAGAAGGGTCCTGGGGGGCTCTAGAAGGTTCTGGGGGCTTTTAGAATGATCCGGGGACGGTCTAGAAGGGTCTGGGTGCTTTTTGAAGGATCCTAGGGGGCTCTAGAAGGGTCTGAGGGCGTTTAGAAGGATCCGGGGAGTGTCTAGAAGGGTCTGGGGGCTTTTAGAAGGGTCCTGGGGGTCTCTAGAAGGGTCTGGTGGCTTTTAGAAGGGTCCTGGGAGGCTTTAGAAGGGTCTGGGTGCTTTTATAAGGACCGGGGAGCCTCTAGAAGGGTCTGGGTGCTTTTAGAAAGGTCCTGGGGGGCTCTAGAAGGGTCTAGAGGCTTTTAGACGAGTCCTGGGGGCCTCTAGAAGGGTCTGGGGGCTTTTAGAAGGGTCCTGGGTGGATCTAGATTGGTCTGGGGGCTTTTAGAAGGGTCCTGGGGGGCTCTAGAAGGGTCTGGGTGCTTGTAGAATGGTCCTGGGGGGGCTCTAGAAGGGTGTGGTGGCTTTTAGAAGGGTCCTGGGGGCCTCTAGAAGGGTCTGGGGGCTTTTAGAAGGGTCCTTGGGGGCTCTAGAAGGGTCTGGGTGCTTGTAGAAAGGTCCTGGTAGGCTCTAGAAGGGTCTGGGGGCTTTTAGAAGGGTCCTGGGGTGCTCTAGAATGGTCTGGGTGCTTTTAGAAGGGTCCTGGGAGGCTCTAGAAGGGTCTGGGGGCTTTTAGAAGGATCCTGGGAGGCTCTAGAAGGGTCTGGGGGCTTTTAGAATGGTCCTGGGATGCTCTAGAAGGGTCTTGGTGCTTTTAGAAGGGTCCTGGAGGGCTCTAGAAGGTTCTGGGTGCTTTCAGGAAGGTCCAGGGGGCCTCTAGAAGGGTCTGGAGGCCTTTAGAAGGGTCCGGGGGGCTCTAGAAAGGTCTGGGGACTTTTAGAAGGGTCCTGGGGTGCTCTAGAAGGGACGGGGTGCCTTAAGAGGAGGCCTGGGGGGCTCTAGAAGTGTCTGGGGGCTTTTAGAAGGGTCCTGGGCTGCTCTAGAAGGGTCTGGGGGGGGTCTTTTAGAAGGATCCGGGGAGTGTCTATAAGTGTCTGCGGCCTTTCAGAAGGGTCCTGGGGGGCTCTAGAAGGGTCTGGGGGCTTTTAGAAGGGTCCTGGGGGGATCTAGAAGGGTCTGGGGGCTTTTAGAATGGTCCTGGGAGGCTCTAGAATGGTCTGGGTGCTTTTAGAAGGGTTCTGGGTGCCTCTTGAAGGGTCTGGGGGCATTTAGAAGGGTCCTGGGGGGCTCTAGAACGGTCTAGGGGCTTTTAGAAGGGTACTGGGGGGCTCTAGAAGGGTCTGGGTGCTTTTAGAATGATCCTGGGGGGCTCTAGAAGGGTCTGGGGTCTTTTCGAAGGATCCGGGGAGGGTCTAGAAGGGTCTGGGGGCTTTTAGAAGTGTCCTAGGGGACTCTAGAAGGGTCTGGGGGCTTTTTGATGGGTCCTAGGGGGCTCTAGAAGGGTCTGGGGGCTTTTGGAATGATCCTGGGGGGCTCTAGAAGGGTCTGGGGGCTTTTAGAATGATCCTGGGGGTCTCTAGAAGGGTCTGGGGGCTTTTAGAATGATCCGGGGACCGTCTAGAAAGGTCTGGGTGCTTTTTGAAGGATCCTAGGGGGCTCTAGAAGGGTCTGGGGGTTTTTAGAAGGATCCGGGGAGGGTCTAGAAGGGTCTGGGGGCTTTTAGAAGGGTCCTGGGGTTCTCTAGAAGGGTCTGGTTGCTTTTAGAAGGGTACTGGGAGGCTCTAGAAGGGTCGGGGTGCTTTTATAAGGGTCCGGGGAGCCTCTAGAAGGGTCTGGGTGCTTTTAGAAAGGTCCTGGGGGGCTCTAGAAGGGTCTAGAGGCTTTTAGACGGGTCCTGGGGGCCTCTAGAAGGGTCTGGGTGCTTTTAGAAGGGTCCTGGGTGGCTCTAGAAGGGTCTGGGGGCTTGTAGAAGGGTCCTGGGGGGCTCTAGAAGGGTCTGGGGGCTTTTAGAAGGGTCCTGGGGGCATCTAGAAAGCTCTGGGAGCTTTTAGAAGGGTTCTGGGGGGCTCTAGAAGGGTCTGGGGGCTTGTAGAAGGGTCCTGGGTGCCGCTAGAAGGGTCTGGGGGCTTTTAGAAGGGTCCTGGGGGGCTCAAGAAGGGTCTCGGGTCTTTTAGAAGGGTCCTGGGGTGCTCTAGAAGGGTCTGGGGGCTTTTACAAGAGTCCTGGGGGGCTCTAGAAGGGTCTGGGGGCTTTTAGAAGGGTCCTGGAGGTCTCTAGAAGGGTCTGGGGGCTTTTAGAAGGGTCCTGGGTGGCTCTAGAAGGGTCTGGGGGCTTTTAGAAGGGTCCTGGGTGGCTCTAGAAGGGTCTGGGAGCTTTTAGAAGGGTCCTGGGAATCTCTAGAAGGGTCTGGGGGCTTTTAGATCTGTCCTGGGATGCTCTAGAAGGGTCTGGGGGCTTTTAGAACTGTCCTGGGATGCTCTAGAATGTTCTGGGGGCTTTCAGAAGGGTCCAGGGGTCCTCTAGAAGGGTCTGGAGGCTTTTAGAAGGGTCCGGGGGGGCTCTAGAAGGGTCTGGGGGCTTTTAGAAGGGTCCTGGAGTGCTCTAGAAGGGTCTGGGGGCTTTTAGAATGCTCCTGGGGATCTCTAGAAGTGTCTGGGGTCTTTTAGAAAGATCCGGGGAGTGTCTAGATGTGTCTGCGGCCTTTCAGAAGGGTCCTGGGGGGCTCTAGAAGGGTCTGGGGGCTTTTAGAAGGGTCCTGGGGGCGTCTAGAAGGGTCTGGGGGCTTTTAGAATGGTCCTGGGAGGCTCTAGAAGGGTCTGGGTGCTTTTAGAAGGGTCCTGGGGCCCTCTAGAAGGGTCTGAGTGCTTTTAGAAGGGTCATGGGGGTCTCTAGAAGGGTCTGGGGGCTTTTAGAATGATCCGGGGAGGGTCTAGAAGGTTCTGGGGGCTTTTAGAAGGGTCCTGGGGGGCTCTAGAGGGGTCTGGGGGCTTTTAGAAGGGTCCCGGGGTTCTCTAGAAGGGTCTGGGGGCATTTAGAAGTATCCTGGGGGCCTCTAGAAGGGTCTGGGATCTATTAGAGTGGTCCGGGGGGGCTCTAGAAGGGTCTGGGGGTTTTTAGAAGGCTCCTGGGAGGCTCTAGAATGGTCTGGGGGCTTTTAGAATGTTCCTGGGGTTCTCTAGAAGGGTCTGGGGACTTATAGAAGGGTCCTGGGGGCCTCTAGAAGGGTCTGAGAACTATTAGAGTGGTTCGGGGGGGCTCTAGAAGGGTCTGGAGGCTTTTAGAAGGGTCTTGGGGGGCTCTAGAAGGGTCTGGGGGCTTTTAGAATAATCCGGGGAGGGTCTAGAAGGGTCTGGGTTCTTTTAGAATAGTCTTGGGAGGTTTTAGAAGGGTCTGGGGTCTTTTAGAATGATCAGGGGAGGGTCTAGAAGGGTCTGGGCGCTTTTAGACGGGTCCTGGGGGGCTCTACAAGGGTCTGGAGGCTTTTAGAGGGGTTCTGGGGGGCCCTAGAAAGGTCTGGGTTCATTTAGAAGGATCCGGGGAGGGTCTAGAAACGTCGGGGGGCTTTTAGAAGGGTCCTGGGAGGCTCTAGAAGAATCTGGGGGCTTTTAGAATGATCCGGGGAGGGTCTAGAAGGGTCTGGGGGCCTTTAGAAGGGTCCTGGGGGGCTCTAGAATGGTCTGGGGGCTTTTAGAAGGTTCCTGGGGGCCTCTAGAAGGGTCTGGGGGCTTTTAGAATGATCCTGGGGGGCTCTAGAAGGGTCTGAGGGCTTTTAGAATGATCCGGGGAGGGTCTATTAGAGTCTGGGGGCCTTTAGAATGGTCCTGGGGCTCTCTAGAAGAGTCTGGGTGCTTTTAGAAGAGTCCTGGGAGGCTCTAGAAGGGTTTGGGGGCTTTTAGAATGGTCCTGGGTGGCTCTAGAAGGTTCTGGTTGCTTTTCGAAGGGTCCTGGCTTATCTAGAAGTGTCTGGGGGCATTTAGAAGGGTCCTGGGTGTCTCTAGAAGGGTCTGGGTGCTTTTAGAATGGTCCTGGGGGGCTCTAGAAGGGTCTGGTGGCTTTTAGAAGGGTCCTGGGTGGATCTAGAAGGTTCTGGAGGCTTTCAGAAGGGTCATGGGTGTCTCTAGAATGGTCTGGGGGCTTTTAGAAGGGTCCTGGGGAGCCCTAGAAGGGTCTGGGTTCTTTTAGAAGGGTCCTGGGATGATCTAGAAGGTTCTTGGGGCTTTCAGAAGGGTCCTGGGGGCCTCTAGAAGGGTCTGGGTGCTTTTAGAAGGGTCCTGGGGGGCTCTAGAAGGGTCTTGGGGCTTTTAGAAGGGTCCTGGGGTGCTCTAGAAGGGTCTGGGGACTTTTAGAAGGGTCCTGGGGTGCTCTAGAATGGACGGGGTGCCTTAAGAGGGCCCTGGGGACCTCTAGATTGGTCTGGGGGCTTTTAGAAGGGTCCTGGGGGGCTCTAGAAGGGTCTGTAGGCTTTTAGAAGGGTCCTGGGGGGCTCTAGAAGTGTCTGGGGGCTTTTAGAAGGGTCCTGGTGTCCTCTAGAAGGGTCTGAGGGCTTTAGAATGGTCCCGGGAGGCTCTAGAATGGTCTGGGGTTTTTTAGAAGGATCCGGGGAGGGTCTAGAAGGGTCTGGGGGCTTTTAGAAGGGTCCTGGGGGCCTCTAGAAGGGTCTGGGGGCATTTAGATGGGTCATAGGGGGCTCTAGAAGGGTCAGGGGGCTTTTAGAAGGGTCCTGGGGGGCTCTAGAAGTTTCTGGGGTCTCTTAGAATGATCCGGGGACGGTCTAGAAGGGTCTGGGTGCTTTTTGAAGGATCCTAGGGGGCTCTAGAAGGGTCTGAGGGCGTTTAGAAGGATTCGGGGAGTGTCTAGAAGGGTCTGGGGGCTTTTAGAAGGGTCCTGGGGGTCTCTAGAAGGGTCTGGTGGCTTTTAGAAGGGTCCTGGGAGTCTCTAGAAGGGTCTGGGTGCTTTTATAAGGGACCGGTTAGCCTCTAGAAGGGTCTGGGTGCTTTTAGAAAGGTCCTGGGGGGCTCTAGAAGGGTCTAGAGGCTTTTAGACGAGTCCTGGGGCCTCTAGAAGGGTCTGGGAGCTTTTAGAAGGGTCCTGGGTGGATCTAGATTGGTCTGGGGGCTTTTAGAAGGGTCCTGGGTGGCTCTAGAAGGGTCTGGGAGCTTTTAGAAGGGTCCTGGGAATCTCTAGAAGGGTCTGGGGGCTTTTAGATCTGTCCTGGGATGCTCTAGAAGGGTCTGGGGGCTTTTAGAACTGTCCTGGGATGCTCTAGAAGGTTCTGGGGGCTTTCAGAAGGGTCCAGGGGTCCTCTAGAAGGGTCTGGAGGCTTTTAGAAGGGTCCGGGGGGGCTCTAGAAGGGTCTGGGGGCTTTTAGAAGGGTCCTGGAGTGCTCTAGAAGGGTCTGGGGGCTTTTAGAATGCTCCTGGGTGGCTCTAGAAGGTTCTGGTTGCTTTTCGAAGGGTCCTGGCTTATCTAGAAGGGTCTGGGGGCATTTAGAAGGGTCCTGGGTGTCTCTAGAAGGGTCTGGGTGCTTTTAGAATGGTCCTGGGGGGCTCTAGAAGGGTCTGGTGGCTTTTAGAAGGGTCCTGGGTGGATCTAGAAGGTTCTGGTGGCTTTCAGAAGGGTCATGGGGGTCTCTAGAATGGTCTGGGGGCTTTTAGAAGGGTCCTGGGGAGCCCTAGAAGGGTCTGGGTTCTTTTAGAAGGGTCCTGGGATGATCTAGAAGGTTCTTGGGGCTTTCAGAAGGGTCCTGGGGGCCTCTATAAGGGTCTGGGTGCTTTTAGAAGGGTCCTGGGGGGCTCTAGAAGGGTCTTGGGGCTTTTAGAAGGGTCCTGGGGTGCTCTAGAAGGTTCTGGGGGCTTTTAGAAGGGTCCTGGTGTCCTCTAGAAGAGTCTGAGGGCTTTAGAATGGTCCCGGGAGGCTCTAGAATGGTCTGGGGTTTTTTAGAAGGATCCGGGGAGGGTCTAGAAGGGTCTGGGGGCTTTTAGAAGGGTCCTGGGGGCCTCTAGAAGGGTCTGGGGGCATTTAGATGGGTCATAGGGGGCAATAAAAGGGTCTGGGGGCTTTTAGAAGGGTCCTGGGGGGCTCTAGAAGGTTCTGGGGGCTTTTAGAATGATCCGGGGACGGTCTAGAAGGGTCTGGGTGCTTTTTGAAGGATCCTAGGGGGCTCTAGAAGGGTCTGAGGGCGTTTAGAAGGATCCGGGGAGTGTCTAGAAGGGTCTGGGGGCTTTTAGAAGGGTCCTGGGGGTCTCTAGAAGGGTCTGGTGGCTTTTAGAAGGGTCCTGGGAGGCTTTAGAAGGGTCTGGGTGCTTTTATAAGGGACCGGGGAGCCTCTAGAAGGGTCTGGGTGCTTTTAGAAAGGTCCTGGGGGGCTCTAGAAGGGTCTAGAGGCTTTTAGACGAGTCCTGGGGGCCTCTAGAAGGGTCTGGGGGCTTTTAGAAGGGTCCTGGGTGGATCTAGATTGGTCTGGGGGCTTTTAGAAGGGTCCTGGGGGGCTCTAGAAGGGTCTGGGTGCTTGTAGAATGGTCCTGGGGGGGCTCTAGAAGGGTGTGGTGGCTTTTAGAAGGGTCCTGGGGGCCTCTAGAAGGGTCTGGGGGCTTTTAGAAGGGTCCTTGGGGGCTCTAGAAGGGTCTGGGTGCTTGTAGAAAGGTCCTGGTAGGCTCTAGAAGGGTCTGGGGGCTTTTAGAAGGGTCCTGGGGTGCTCTAGAATGGTCTGGGTGCTTTTAGAAGGGTCCTGGGAGGCTCTAGAAGGGTCTGGGGGCTTTTAGAAGGATCCTGGGAGGCTCTAGAAGGGTCTGGGGGCTTTTAGAATGGTCCTGGGATGCTCTAGAAGGGTCTTGGTGCTTTTAGAAGGGTCCTGGAGGGCTCTAGAAGGTTCTGGGTGCTTTCAGGAAGGTCCAGGGGGCCTCTAGAAGGGTCTGGAGGCCTTTAGAAGGGTCCGGGGGGGCTCTAGAAAGGTCTGGGGACTTTTAGAAGGGTCCTGGGGTGCTCTAGAAGGGGACGGGGTGCCTTAAGAGGAGGCCTGGGGGGCTCTAGAAGTGTCTGGGGGCTTTTAGAAGGGTCCTGGGCTGCTCTAGAAGGGTCTGGGGTCTTTTAGAAGGATCCGGGGAGTGTCTATAAGTGTCTGGGCCTTTCAGAAGGGTCCTGGGGGGCTCTAGAAGGGTCTGGGGGCTTTTAGAAGGGTCCTGGGGGGCTCTAGAAGGGTCTGGGGGCTTTTAGAATGGTCCTGGGAGGCTCTAGAATGGTCTGGGTGCTTTTAGAAGGGTTCTGGGTGCCTCTTGAAGGGTCTGGGGGCATTTAGAAGGGTCCTGGGGGGCTCTAGAACGGTCTAGGGGCTTTTAGAAGGGTACTGGGGGGCTCTAGAAGGGTCTGGGTGCTTTTAGAATGATCCTGGGGGGCTCTAGAAGGGTCTGGGGTCTTTTAGAATGATCCTGGGGGGCTCTAGAAGGGTCTGGGGTCTTTTCGAAGGATCCGGGGAGGGTCTAGAAGGGTCTGGGGGCTTTTTGATGGGTCCTAGGGGGCTCTAGAAGGGTCTGGGGGCTTTTGGAATGATCCTGGGGGGCTCTAGAAGGGTCTGGGGGCTTTTAGAATGATCCTGGGGGTCTCTAGAAGGGTCTGGGGGCTTTTAGAATGATCCGGGGACCGTCTAGAAAGGTCTGGGTGCTTTTTGAAGGATCCTAGGGGGCTCTAGAAGGGTCTGGGGGTTTTTAGAAGGATCCGGGGAGGGTCTAGAAGGGTCTGGGGGCTTTTAGAAGGGTCCTGGGGTTCTCTAGAAGGGTCTGGTTGCTTTTAGAAGGGTACTGGGAGGCTCTAGAAGGGTCGGGGTGCTTTTATAAGGGTCCGGGGAGCCTCTAGAAGGGTCTGGGTGCTTTTAGAAAGGTCCTGGGGGGCTCTAGAAGGGTCTAGAGGCTTTTAGACGGGTCCTGGGGGCCTCTAGAAGGGTCTGGGTGCTTTTAGAAGGGTCCTGGGTGGCTCTAGAAGGGTCTGGGGGCTTGTAGAAGGGTCCTGGGGGGCTCTAGAAGGGTCTGGGGGCTTTTAGAAGGGTCCTGGGGGCATCTAGAAAGCTCTGGGAGCTTTTAGAAGGGTTCTGGGGGGCTCTAGAAGGGTCTGGGGGCTTGTAGAAGGGTCCTGGGTGCCGCTAGAAGGGTCTGGGGGCTTTTAGAAGGGTCCTGGGGGGCTCAAGAAGGGTCTCGGGTCTTTTAGAAGGGTCCTGGGGTGCTCTAGAAGGGTCTGGGGGCTTTTACAAGAGTCCTGGGGGGCTCTAGAAGGGTCTGGGGGCTTTTAGAAGGGTCCTGGAGGTCTCTAGAAGGGTCTGGGGGCTTTTAGAAGGGTCCTGGGTGGCTCTAGAAGGGTCTGGGGGCTTTTAGAAGGGTCCTGGGTGGCTCTAGAAGGGTCTGGGAGCTTTTAGAAGGGTCCTGGGAATCTCTAGAAGGGTCTGGGGGCTTTTAGATCTGTCCTGGGATGCTCTAGAAGGGTCTGGGGGCTTTTAGAACTGTCCTGGGATGCTCTAGAATGTTCTGGGGGCTTTCAGAAGGGTCCAGGGGTCCTCTAGAAGGGTCTGGAGGCTTTTAGAAGGGTCCGGGGGGGCTCTAGAAGGGTCTGGGGGCTTTTAGAAGGGTCCTGGAGTGCTCTAGAAGGGTCTGGGGGCTTTTAGAATGCTCCTGGGGATCTCTAGAAGTGTCTGGGGTCTTTTAGAAAGATCCGGGGAGTGTCTAGATGTGTCTGCGGCCTTTCAGAAGGGTCCTGGGGGGCTCTAGAAGGGTCTGGGGGCTTTTAGAAGGGTCCTGGGGGCGTCTAGAAGGGTCTGGGGGCTTTTAGAATGGTCCTGGGAGGCTCTAGAAGGGTCTGGGTGCTTTTAGAAGGGTCCTGGGGCCCTCTAGAAGGGTCTGAGTGCTTTTAGAAGGGTCATGGGGGTCTCTAGAAGGGTCTGGGGGCTTTTAGAATGATCCGGGGAGGGTCTAGAAGGTTCTGGGGGCTTTTAGAAGGGTCCTGGGGGGCTCTAGAGGGGTCTGGGGGCTTTTAGAAGGGTCCCGGGGTTCTCTAGAAGGGTCTGGGGGCATTTAGAAGTATCCTGGGGGCCTCTAGAAGGGTCTGGGATCTATTAGAGTGGTCCGGGGGGGCTCTAGAAGGGTCTGGGGGTTTTTAGAAGGCTCCTGGGAGGCTCTAGAATGGTCTGGGGGCTTTTAGAATGTTCCTGGGGTTCTCTAGAAGGGTCTGGGGACTTATAGAAGGGTCCTGGGGGCCTCTAGAAGGGTCTGAGAACTATTAGAGTGGTTCGGGGGGGCTCTAGAAGGGTCTGGAGGCTTTTAGAAGGGTCTTGGGGGGCTCTAGAAGGGTCTGGGGGCTTTTAGAATAATCCGGGGAGGGTCTAGAAGGGTCTGGGTTCTTTTAGAATAGTCTTGGGAGGTTTTAGAAGGGTCTGGGGTCTTTTAGAATGATCAGGGGAGGGTCTAGAAGGGTCTGGGCGCTTTTAGACGGGTCCTGGGGGGCTCTACAAGGGTCTGGAGGCTTTTAGAGGGGTTCTGGGGGGCCCTAGAAAGGTCTGGGTTCATTTAGAAGGATCCGGGGAGGGTCTAGAAACGTCGGGGGGCTTTTAGAAGGGTCCTGGGAGGCTCTAGAAGAATCTGGGGGCTTTTAGAATGATCCGGGGAGGGTCTAGAAGGGTCTGGGGGCCTTTAGAAGGGTCCTGGGGGGCTCTAGAATGGTCTGGGGGCTTTTAGAAGGTTCCTGGGGGCCTCTAGAAGGGTCTGGGGGCTTTTAGAATGATCCTGGGGGGCTCTAGAAGGGTCTGAGGGCTTTTAGAATGATCCGGGGAGGGTCTATTAGAGTCTGGGGGCCTTTAGAATGGTCCTGGGGCTCTCTAGAAGAGTCTGGGTGCTTTTAGAATGGTCCTGGGGGGCTCTAGAAGGGTCTGGTGGCTTTTAGAAGGGTCCTGGGTGGATCTAGAAGGGTCTGTAGGCTTTTAGAAGGGTCCTGGGGGGCTCTAGAAGTGTCTGGGGGCTTTTAGAAGGGTCCTGGTGTCCTCTAGAAGGGTCTGAGGGCTTTAGAATGGTCCCGGGAGGCTCTAGAATGGTCTGGGGTTTTTTAGAAGGATCCGGGGAGGGTCTAGAAGGGTCTGGGGGCTTTTAGAAGGGTCCAGGGGGTCTCTAGAAGGGTCTGGTGGCTTTTAGAAGGGTCCTGGGAGTCTCTAGAAGGGTCTGGGTGCTTTTATAAGGGACCGGTTAGCCTCTAGAAGGGTCTGGGTGCTTTTAGAAAGGTCCTGGGGGGCTCTAGAAGGGGTCTAGAGGCTTTTAGACGAGTCCTGGGGGCCTCTAGAAGGGTCTTGGGGCTTTTAGAAGGGTCCTGGATGGATCTAGATTGGTCTGGGGGCTTTTAGAAGGGTCCTGGGTGGCTCTAGAAGGGTCTGGGAGCTTTTAGAAGGGTCCTGGGAATCTCTAGAAGGGTCTGGGGGCTTTTAGATCTGTCCTGGGATGCTCTAGAAGGGTCTGGGGGCTTTTAGAACTGTCCTGGGATGCTCTAGAAGGTTCTGGGGGCTTTCAGAAGGGTCCAGGGGTCCTCTAGAAGGGTCTGGAGGCTTTTAGAAGGGTCCGGGGGGGCTCTAGAAGGGTCTGGGGGCTTTTAGAAGGGTCCTGGAGTGCTCTAGAAGGGTCTGGGGGCTTTTAGAATGCTCCTGGGGATCTCTAGAAGTGTCTGGGGTTATTTAGAAAGATCCGGGGAGTGTCTAGATGTGTCTGCGGCCTTTCAGAAGGGTCCTGGGGGGCTCTAGAAGGGTCTGGGGGCTTTTAGAAGGGTCCTGGGGGCGTCTAGAAGGGTCTGGGGGCTTTTAGAATGGTCCTGGGAGGCTCTAGAAGGGTCTGGGTGCTTTTAGAAGGGTCCTGGGGCCCTCTAGAAGGGTCTGAGTGCTTTTAGAAGGGTCATGGGGGTCTCTAGAAGGGTCTGGGGGCTTTTAGAATGATCCGGGGAGGGTCTAGAAGGTTCTGGGGGCTTTTAGAAGGGTCCTGGGGGGCTCTAGAGGGGTCTGGGGGCTTTTAGAAGGGTCCCGGGGTTCTCTAGAAGGGTCTGGGGGCATTTAGAAGTATCCTGGGGGCCTCTAGAAGGGTCTGGGATCTATTAGAGTGGTCCGGGGGGGCTCTAGAAGGGTCTGGGGGTTTTTAGAAGGCTCCTGGGAGGCTCTAGAATGGTCTGGGGGCTTTTAGAATGTTCCTGGGGTTCTCTAGAAGGGTCTGGGGACTTATAGAAGGGTCCTGGGGGCCTCTAGAAGGGTCTGAGAACTATTAGAGTGGTTCGGGGGGGCTCTAGAAGGGTCTGGAGGCTTTTAGAAGGGTCTTGGGGGGCTCTAGAAGGGTCTGGGGGCTTTTAGAATAATCCGGGGAGGGTCTAGAAGGGTCTGGGTTCTTTTAGAATAGTCTTGGGAGGTTTTAGAAGGGTCTGGGGTCTTTTAGAATGATCAGGGGAGGGTCTAGAAGGGTCTGGGCGCTTTTAGACGGGTCCTGGGGGGCTCTACAAGGGTCTGGAGGCTTTTAGAGGGGTTCTGGGGGGCCCTAGAAAGGTCTGGGTTCATTTAGAAGGATCCGGGGAGGGTCTAGAAACGTCGGGGGGCTTTTAGAAGGGTCCTGGGAGGCTCTAGAAGAATCTGGGGGCTTTTAGAATGATCCGGGGAGGGTCTAGAAGGGTCTGGGGGCCTTTAGAAGGGTCCTGGGGGGCTCTAGAATGGTCTGGGGGCTTTTAGAAGGTTCCTGGGGGCCTCTAGAAGGGTCTGGGGGCTTTTAGAATGATCCTGGGGGGCTCTAGAAGGGTCTGAGGGCTTTTAGAATGATCCGGGGAGGGTCTATTAGAGTCTGGGGGCCTTTAGAATGGTCCTGGGGCTCTCTAGAAGAGTCTGGGTGCTTTTAGAAGAGTCCTGGGAGGCTCTAGAAGGGTTTGGGGGCTTTTAGAATGGTCCTGGGTGGCTCTAGAAGGTTCTGGTTGCTTTTCGAAGGGTCCTGGCTTATCTAGAAGTGTCTGGGGGCATTTAGAAGGGTCCTGGGTGTCTCTAGAAGGGTCTGGGTGCTTTTAGAATGGTCCTGGGGGGCTCTAGAAGGGTCTGGTGGCTTTTAGAAGGGTCCTGGGTTGATCTAGAAGGTTCTGGAGGCTTTCAGAAGGGTCATGGGTGTCTATAGAATGGTCTGGGGGCTTTTAGAAGGGTCCTGGGGAGCCCTAGAAGGGTCTGAGTTCTTTTAGAAGGGTCCTGGGATGATCTAGAAGGTTCTTGGGGCTTTCAGAAGGGTCCTGGGGGCCTCTATAAGGGTCTGGGTGCTTTTAGAAGGGTCCTGGGGGGCTCTAGAAGGGTCTTGGGGCTTTTAGAAGGGTCCTGGGGTGCTCTAGAAGGGTCTGGAGGCTTTTAGAAGGGTCCTGGGGTGCTCTAGAATGGACGGGGTGCCTTAAGAGGGCCCTGGGGACCTCTAGATTGGTCTGGGGGCTTTTAGAAGGGTCCTGGGGGGCTCTAGAAGGGTCTGTAGGCTTTTAGAAGGGTCCTGGGGGGCTCTAGAAGTGTCTGGGGGCTTTTAGAAGGGTCCTGGTGTCCTCTAGAAGGGTCTGAGGGCTTTAGAATGGTCCCGGGAGGCTCTAGAATGGTCTGGGGTTTTTTAGAAGGATCCGGGGAGGGTCTAGAAGGGTCTGGGGGCTTTTAGAAGGGTCCTGGGGGCCTCTAGAAGGGTCTGGGGGCATTTAGATGGGTCATAGGGGGCTCTAGAAGGGTCAGGGGGATTTTAGAAGGGTCCTGGGGGGCTCTAGAAGGGTCTGGGGGCATTTAGATGGGTCATAGGGGGCTCTAGAAGGGTCAGGGGGATTTTAGAAGGGTCCTGGGGGGCTCTAGAAGTTTCTGGGGGCTTTTAGAATGATCCGGGGACGGTCTAGAAGGGTCTGGGTGCTTTTTGAAGGATCCTAGGGGGCTCTAGAAGGGTCTGAGGGCGTTTAGAAGGATCCGGGGAGTGTCTAGAAGGGTCTGGGGGCTTTTAGAAGGGTCCTGGGGGTCTCTAGAAGGGTCTGGTTGCTTTTAGAAGGGTCCTGGGAGGCTCTAGAAGGGTCTGGGTGCTTTTATAAGGGACCGGTTAGCCTCTAGAAGGGTCTGGGTGCTTTTAGAAAGGTCCTGGGGGGCTCTAGAAGGGTCTAGAGGCTTTTAGACGAGTCCTGGGGGCCTCTAGAAGGGTCTGGGAGCTTTTAGAAGGGTCCTGGGTGGATCTAGATTGGTCTGGGGGCTTTTAGAAGGGTCCTGGGGGGCTCTAGAAGGGTCTGGGGGCTTGTAGAATGGTCCTGGGGGGGCTCTAGAAGGGTCTGGGGGCTTTTAGAAGGGTCCTGGGGTGCTCTAGAATGGTCTGGGTGCTTTTAGAAGGGTCCTGGGAGGCTCTAGAAGGGTCTGGGGGCTTTTAGAAGGGTCCTGGGTGGCTCTAGAATGGTCTGGGGGCTTTTAGAAGGGTCCTGAGAGGATCTAGAAGAGTCTGGGGGCTTTTAGAAGGATCCTGGGAGGCTCTAGAAGGGTCTGGGGGCTTTTAGAAAGGTCCTGGGATGCTCTAGAAGGGTCTGGGTGTTTTAGAAGGGTCCTGGGGGGCTCTAGAAGTTTCTGGGTGCTTTCAGAAGGGTCCTGGGGACCTCTAGAAGGGTCTGGAGGCTTTTAGAAGGGTCCGGGGTGGCTCTAGAATGGTCTGGGGTCTTTTAGACTGGTCCTGGCGTGCTCTAGAAAGGTCTGGGGACTTTTAGAAGGGTCCTGGGGTGCTCTAGAAGGGATGGGGTGCCTTAAGAGGTGGCCTGTGGGGCTCTAGAAGTGTCTGGGGGCTTATTAGAAGGGTCCTGGGGTGCTCTAGAAGGGTCTGGTGTCTTTTAGAAGGATCCGGGGAGTGTCTATAAGTGTCTGCGGCCTTTCAGAAGGGTCCTGGGGGGCCCTAGAAGGGTCTGGGGGCTTTTAGAAGGGTCCTGGGGGGGTCTAGAAGGGTCTGGGGGCTTTTAGAATGGTCCTGGGAGGCTCTAGAATGGTCTGGGTGCTTTTAGAAGGGTTCTGGGTGCCTCTTGAAGGGTCTGGGGGCATTTAGAAGGGTCCTGGGGGGCTCTAGAAAGGTCTAGGGGCTTTTAGAAGGGTACTGGGGAGGCTCTAGAAGGGTCTGGGGGCTTTTAGAATGATCCTGGGGGGCTCTAGAAGGGTCTGGGGTCTTTTCGAAGGATCCGGGGAGGGTCTAGAAGGGTCTGGGGGCTTTTAGAAGTGTCCTAGGGGACTCTAGAAGGGTCTGGGGGCTTTTAGATGGGTCCTAGGGGGCTCTAGAAGTGTCTGGGGGCTTTTGGAATGATCCTGGGGGGATCTAGAAGGGTCTGGGGGCTTTTAGAATGATCCTGGGGGTCTCTAGAAGGGTCTGGGGGCTTTTAGAATGATCCGGGGACGGTCTAGAAAGGTCTGGGTGCTTTTTGAAGGATCCTAGGTGGCTCTAGAAGGGTCTGGGGTCTTTTAGAAGGATCCGGGAAGGGTCTAGAAGGGTCTGGGGGCTTTTAGAAGGGTCCTGGGGTTCTCTAGAAGGTTCTGGTTGCTTTTAGAAGGGTACTGGGAGGCTCTAGAAGGGTCGGGGTGCTTTTATAAGGGTCCGGGGAGCCTCTAGAAGGGTCTGGGTGCTTTTAGAAAGGTCCTGGGGGGCTCTAGAAGGGTCTAGAGGCTTTTAGACGGGTCCTGGGGGCCTCTAGAAGGGTCTGGGTGCTTTTAGAAGGGTCCTGGGTGGCTCTAGAAGGGTCTGGGGGCTTGTAGAAGGGTCCTGGGGGGCTCTAGAAGGGTCTGGGGGCTTTTAGAAGGGTCCTGGGGGCATCTAGAAAGCTCTGGGAGCTTTTAGAAGGGTTCTGGGGTGCTCTAGAAGGGTCTGGGGGCTTTTAGAAGGGTCCTGGGCGTCTCTAGAATGGTCTCGGAGCTTTTAGAAGGGTCCTTTGAGGGTCTAGAAGGGTCTGGGGGCTTTTAGAACTGTCCTGGGATGCTCTAGAAGGGTCTGGGTCTTTTAGAACTGTCCTGGGATGCTCTAGAAGGTTCTGGGGGCTTTCAGAAGGGTCCAGGGGTCCTCTAGAAGGGTCTGGAGGCTTTTAGAAGGGTCCGGGGGTGCTCTAGAAGGGTCTGGGGGCTTTTAGAAGGGTCCTGGGATGCTCTAGAAGGGTCTGGGGACTTTAAGAAGGGTCCTGGGGTGTCCTAGAAGGGACGGGGTGCCTTAAGAGGGGCCCTGGGGGGCTCTAGAAGGGTCTGGGGGCTTTTAGAACTGTCCTGGAGTGCTCTAGAAGGGTCTGGGGGCTTTTAGAATGCTCCTGTGTATCTCTAGAAGTGTCTGGGGTCTTTTAGAAAGATCCGGGGAGTGTCTAGATGTGTCTGCGGCCTTTCAGAAGGGTCCTGGGGGGCTCTAGAAGGGTCTGGGGTCTTTTAGAAGGGTCCTGGGGGCGTCTAGAAGGGTCTGGGGGCTTTTAGAAGGGTCCTGGGAGGCTCTAGAAGGGTCTGGGTGCTTTTAGAAGGGTCCTGGGGCCCTCTAGAAGGGTCTGAGTGCTTTTAGAAGGGTCATGGGGGTCTCTAGAAGGGTCTGGGGGCTTTTAGAATGATCCGGGGAGGGTCTAGAAGGTTCTGGGGGCTTTTAGAAGGGTCCTGGGGGGCTCTAGAGGGGTCTGGGGGCTTTTAGAAGGGTCCCGGGGTTCTCTAGAAGGGTCTGGGGGCATTTAGAAGTATCCTGGGGGCCTCTAGAAGGGTCTGGGATCTATTAGAGTGGTCCGGGGGGGCTCTAGAAGGTTCTGGGGGCTTTTAGAAAGAATGTTCCTGGTGTTCTCTAGAAGGGTCTGGGGACTTATAGAAGGGTCCTGGGGGCCTCTAGAAGGGTCTGAGAACTATTAGAGTGGTTTGGGGGGGCTCTAGAAGGGTCTGGAGGCTTTTAGAAGGGTATTGGGGGGCTCTAGAAGGGTCTGGGGGCTTTTAGAATAATCCGGGGAGGGTCTAGAAAGGTCTGGGTTCTTTTAGAATAGTCTTGGGAGGTTTTAGAAGGGTCTGGGGTCTTTTAGAATGATCCGGGGAGGGTCTAGAAGGGTCTGGGGGCCTTTAGAAGGGTCCTGGGGGGCTCTAGAATGGTCTGGGGGCTTTTAGAATGATCCTGGGGGGCTCTAGAAGGGTCTGGGGGCTTTTAGAATGATCCTGGGGGGACTCTAGAAGGGTCTGGGGTCTTTTCGAAGGATCCGGGGAGGGTCTAGAAGGGTCTGGGGTCTTTTAGAAGGGGTCCTAGGGGCCTCTAGAAGGGTCTGGGGGCTTTTAGATGGGTCCTAGGGGGCTCTAGAAGGGTCTGGGGGCTTTTAGAATGATCCTGGGGGGCTCTTGAAGGGTCTGGGGGCTTTTAGAATGATCCGGGGAGGGTCTAGAAAGGTCTGGGGGCTTGTAGAAGGGTCCTGGGAGGCTCTGGAACGGTCTGGGTGCTTTTATAAGGGTCCTGGGGGGCCTCTAGAAGGGTCTGGGGGCTTTTACAAGGGTCCGGGGGGGATCTAGAAGAATCTGGGGACTTTTAGAAGGGTCCTGGGTGGCTCTAGAAGGGTCTGGGGAATTTTAGAAGGGTCCTCGGATTCTCTAGAAGGGTCTGGGGGCTTTTAGATGGGTCCTGGAGGCCTCTAGATGGTTCTGGGTGCTTTCAGAAGGGTCCTGGGGGTCTCTAGAAGGGGTCTGGGAGCTTTTAGAAGGGTCCTGGGGGGCTCTAGAAGGGTCTGGGTGCCTTTAGAAGGGTCCTGGGTGACTCTAGAATGTTCTGCTGGCTTTCAGAAGGGTCCTGGGTTCCTCTAGAAGGGTCTGGGGCTTTTAGAAGGGTCCTGGGGGGCTCTAGAAGGGTCTGGGGGCTTTTAGAAGGGTCCTGGGGTGCTCTAGAATGGTCTGGGGGCTTTTAGAAGGGTCCTGGGAGGCTCTAGAAGGGTCTGGGATCTTTTATAAAGGTCCTGGGAGGATCTAGATGGGTCTGGGGGCTTTTAGAAGGGTCCTGGGATGCTCTAGAAGGGTCTGGGGGCTTTTAGAATCGTCCTAGGGGCCTCTAGAAGGGTCTGGGGGCTTTTAGATGGGTCCTAGGGGGCTCTAGAAGGGTGTGGGGGCTTTTAGAATTATCCGGGGACGGTCTAGAAAGGTCTGGGTGCTTTTTGAAGGATCCTAGGGAGCTCTAGAAGGGTCTGGGGGCTTTTAGAAGGATCCGGGGAGGGTCTAGAAGGGTCTGGGGGCTTTTAGAAGGGTCCTTGGGGTTCTCTAGAACGTCTGGTTGCTTTTAGAATGGTCCTGGGGGGCTCTAGAAGGGGTCTGGGGGCTTTAGAAGGGTCCGGGGGGGCTCTAGAAGGGTCTGGGGAATTTTAGAAGAATCCTCGGATTCTCTAGAAGGGTCTGGGGTCTTTTAGAAGGGTCCTGGATGGCTCTAGAAGGTTCTGGGTGCTTTCAGAAGGGTCCTGGGGGTCTCTAGAAGGGTCTGGGGCCATTTAGAAGGGTCCTGGGGGGCTCTAGAAGGGTCTGGGTGCCTTTAGAATGGTCCTGGGTGAATCTAGAATGTTCTGCTGGCTTTCAGAAGGGTCCTGGGGTCCTCTAGAAGGGTCTGGGGGCTTTTAGAAGGGTCCTGGGTGGCTCTAGAAGGGTCTGGGGGCTTTTAGAAGGGTCCTGGTGTGATCTAGAATGGTCTGGGGGCTTTTAGAAGGGTCCTGGGGGCTCTA